>MU714659.1:3730-45676 GCA_026770625.1 Nicotiana glauca
AATGACCTAAAAATTTGCAGACATATCCAAAATCACCTAACGAAGCTACTGCAACTCTCGAAATTCTATTCCGACTCCCGGATCAAAATATCACCTATCAACCGGAAATCGCCAAAATACTAACTTCGCCAAAATAAGCTAACTTCTTCACCGGACCTCCAAAATTACTTTCGATTGCGCTCCTAAGCCTTAAATCATCACCCGGAGCTTACCGAATCATCAGAATTCGATTCCGAGCCCTCTAACTCACATGTCAACATCCGGTTGACTTTTCTAATTTAAGTCTTCTTAAAAGAGACTAAGTGTCTCATTTCTTATCAAAATTACTCCAATTAAATTCTAACGCACTCAATACCGATAATGAAACATAAAGCAATACAAATAGGGAAAATGGGGTGGTAACTCACGTGACGACGGGTCGGATCGTCACATCAACAAATGAAACCGTACCTGGATTCTTGAGTTTCAAAAAGATAAGAAAGGGCAGAAAGTACAACAAATTAATCAATAATAAATGCGAGTAATAAATCCATAAACATACATATAATTGAACCCATTAATTTAATTGGAAGAAATTTATAGAGTTGAGAAATGAAAAAACAAGGGTTGTCGGCGTAAGAGCCAATACATACCAGTCTTATGATTCTCTGCTAAGTTTTCTCTACAACACTCGTAAGAGGAGCCATTGTTAGTCGTCTCACTCACCCTAAAGTACATGAAAAATTATACTACACAAAACAGAATGAAAAAAATATTTGTTCTGCAGCGAGAGATGAAACACAAATCAGGATTCCCACCCACAATAGCTATGAGGAGACATAGATTCATAGAACAGAAAAATAATGAAAACAAATTGACTTATCGCCGGAATTCTGGTAACGCCCAAAAAACCTAGCAGCAACACCTTAGGCCCGCCGGACCACCCTAAGCCGCCGCCGCTCTTCTTCTTCACAACAACAGCCGCCACCTGCTCACCTACAAATAACCACACACAATTAGAGTATGTTGAGGGAGATTTCCGACGAATTGGGGAGTTGTAGGAGTCTTTGATTTGGGGAAATAGCTAACCTTTGGGAGTATTTGATTTGGGAAAAACCTAAGCCGTATGAAGAGTGCTTCTTTTTCTCTTTTTGTTAAGTTAAATTTCACAACAACAAAAAAAATGGCACTTGAATTTTCTGAAAATTTTAACTTTGCGCTAAAAATTTAGTGCGGGATTAGCGACTGTTTCAGTGCTAGGTCTTTAAAAATAATTTGCGACTGTTCCATTCGCAATTTAAATAAAATAATTTGACCAAAGTTTAAAAATATTTGCGATCGAAACAGACGCAAATGGTCAAATAAAATTATTTGACTTTTAGTTTCTGACTGAATTCGTCATAATAATTTATCCCAAATTTTTGCGCGAGACGTTGCGACTAATGTTATCGAAAAAATAGTCGAAATAACTAAAAATAATATAAGAAATATTATTTTTAGAAATTCCGACTGAATCCGTCGCAAATCAGCTGTTTTTAGTAGTGTTGGTTGCTTGTTTTAAGAGTTAAAGTGAAGGTTTTGCATGGCTGAGACGGTCTGGGGGTGATGAAGATTTAAATGGTTGTTCCAGCCATTGCCGGCGAGTAGAGAGGTTGGCGGAGGAGGGGATCGTTCCGGTTGTTGTGAAGAAGAAGATGGGAGTCCCAAAAAGGAGGGGGGTCCGTTTGAAAAGTGGCGCTTCAGATTGTCTTGTCTAGGTTTTTAGACGTTTTTTGATGTATATGGTGTTTTGGCATAGGTCTGTATATATAATGTGTGCGGGTCCTTTATCAATAACAGATTTTGGGAATCAATTCCATTTATCGAGGATATGGATGGATTTTAAAAGGCATCTCTATGCAATGCCTCTGACGTGTGAGGAAAATAGGGAAAGACAATTTTTGTATGGAAGGTGCTTGGAAGGTGCATATGAAGGAATATGGTGGGGAATGGAATCAAATTAGTTATGCAAAGTGGGGTCCATTGGTTCTCAATTTTCTTTTGATTTTCTCTTAAAGAATAACAATAAATGAAAATAGAATCTATTCCTACTAAATTAAAAAAAATAGTTAGGTAAAAGTATTACATACTCAATACTATCATTTATTGAAAGCCTTTAACTTAAAATTTGTACTAAACTAGATAAAACCTTTTCTTTTGTATTTTAGTATTTTTTTTTTTTGAAACTTTCCTTTCTTTGTAAATGACAAATAAAACTAATACTCTATATATGTAACTCTACCTTTTTTTTTTTTTTGTAATTTTCATTTTCTTGTTGTAAAAGAGTAAAAGTTAGTTGAAATAGCTATATTAGGCCCTAATTAAATATTTACGTAGTAAAATATAAAAAATTTTGGGGAATGTCAAAAATCACATGTCTACATAAGATACTTTTGCAGCTATTTTCATGACGGTGTTGAAGTCACTTTTTTTCTGCTGTGATATTAGGTTAGTTCACCTGTTTATTATCTTTCTATGGTACTCTCAAGTTCTTCTCATATTACTCTAATAGCTCATTCTTCGTGGTTTTATTAACGCGTCAATGCCCCATGCTAATTGAAATGCTGAGATGCCAGAAAATATAAAATTTGTATGGAAGACTCAGTGTCTGTGAACTATTTCACATAGGTCCTTTTTAAAAATTATTAGCAAATAATTTTTCAAGTGCTAGATACTTTTTCCAAGTGTTAGCTTGACTATTATGCATCCATGTAATCCGATCTGCCGTGGCAACTGCTAGAGCATGTAAGTAATGCTAAGTTTAGTTTCAATTTACTTTTGGTGTTTTTCCAAGTTTTTGGAACTTTTAGAGTAGTTTTAGCATATGAAATACTTGACTAATCTTCTTTTTCCCCCTTAACTTGACATATAACAATATATATTGATAGAATGACTACTTATGCACTTGAGATTAGAGTTGCAACTTTAAACTCTTGCTTTCTTATCACGCCTTTTGTGGAGTGAATATATAGTTTTTCTTTTAGTGGAGAATGGTACATGGGTTTTTTGAAAAATGGTTGTATTTTTATTTTAATGATGTCAAGGAACCCTGATTCTTTAGATAGTCACGGTATGGTACTAAAATATTCAACAATAAAAATAATAAAATCATATAAAATAAATATTATTAATAAGCCATAATGAAAACAAACATACTTATAAATTACTAAGTTGCTAAAATAAGTACGACTAATAAGTTCTATTATTTACATACTACGTAGAGGTAAGGTCTGCGTACAAACTACCTTCCCCAGACTCCACCTGTTAGGATCAAACTGGATTTGTTGTTGTTGTAAACACTAAAAAAAATAAGTTATGTATTTTATCTAAACCATGAAAAAACTAAAAATAGATATTCAACATTATTTTCATTCACAATACAATTGAATTGCTTGTCTTTTATTAGCATTAGTATTGATTTGATTTTCATTTAGGATTTATTTGAGTAACTAACATTTATGGAGTATAAAACTTATTGGAGCATCCAAAAACTATATGTCCAAACTCTAGATAATACAACAAAAGATAAAACTATGAAATATCTTAAGAAATATTTATAAACTACACTTCAATAAATATTTTTGTATATTAAATATATTTAAAACTTTTATACATATAATGTCGGGTTCGTTTGATTTCGATGTGACTTTTTTTAGTTAAAATCATATCAAATCAAACAAATTATGGTCGAGTTTTTTTACGCAACACCAAACCAAACCATATTTAATTTTTTTTCTTGGTTTGACTCGAATTATCGGGTTGGTGCTGTTTGTTGGTTTCATTTGTACATCCCTAGATGTTAGTGGAGAATAAATCAATAGCACGTTCATAAAAGCATTATTTGCTATCTAGAGAAGCAATCACCAAGTAGTTATTGACGAACATGGTGTGACGACCCGGCCAGTCGTCTTATGAGTTACCGCTCAGTTTTCCCCATTCTGCTTCTTTATGCTTCATAATATGTGTTTATGTGATCGAGTTGATTAGTTTGTGTTCGGAGAGGATTTGCTAAGATATGAGACACTTAGTCTCTTTTAAGAAAGTTTAAGATGGAAAAGTCAATTAGATGTTGACTTATGTGTTAGAGGGCTCGGATGTGAGTTCCGATGATTTGGTTAGCTTCAGAATGTGATTTGTGACTTAGGAGCATGATCAGAATGGGTTTTCGAGGTCCAGAGTAGAATAAGGCTTGAATTGACGAAGTTGATATTTTGGCGAATTCCGGTTGGTAGGTGAGATTTTGATCCGGGGGTGTCAGAATTAAATTCCGAGAGTTGTTGTAGCTTCTTTATGTCATTTGGGATGTGTGTGCAAAATTTCAGGTCATTCGGACGTGATTTGGTTGGGTTTTTGATCGAAAGCGTATTTCGGAAGATTTTAGAAACTTAGGCTTGAATCCGATGTGTTTTGGGTAATTTGACATTGTTTGAGGTGTTTTGATGATTAGAAAAAGTTTGAATAACGTTCTAGGATGTGTTCGAGACTTTGAGGTCACGGGGGCCTCGGGTTAGTTTCGAGGGGCCAATTGGACCATTTTTGGAGTTTGGAAGTTACAGAAAAATCAGCTCCGGTGTTGCAGAACTTTGTTCTCTGTGATCGCGTAGGGTGTCATGCGATCGCATAGGAGGTTTTGAGGAGGCTGTCCATTTGTGCTTTGCGTTCGCGGAGTTTGGCATGTGATCACATAGTTTGGGGAGATTGGTCTTTGCGAACGCGTAGTGAGTGCTGCGTTCGCATAGAGTAAATTGGACTGGGGGTCCTGGATGGTTTTGTTCATTGCGAACGCGGAGGAGTATCCGCGATCACGTACAGTAAGGAGCCTAGGAATTGCGTTCGCAGGAGATTTATTGCGATCGCGTAGAGTGAATTTTGGGAGTTGGAATTTTGTGCTTTGCGATCGCGAGGGATTTTCCGCGGTCGCATAGAAGGAAATGAGGCCTGGGCATAATGTTTTTAAAGATGTCTTGTTCGCGAATGTGAGTCTATTTTCACCCATAGCTGCTCATTTTTGAGAGATTTTGGAGGAGATTAAAGAGAGATTCAAGGGGAATCACCTAGAGGTAAGATTTTTGAACTCAATACTCGATAATTAGGTGAAATCTACTTACAAAATCATAGAACTTAAGCTAAAAATGGGAGAACTTGGGCTTGGGATTTTGAAATTTGATTTGGGGATTTGGAGGACCAATTGGGGTCGAATTGAGAACTTTTGGTATGCATGAACTCATGGGGAGATAAGGTACCTGTTGATGTAAAAAATTTTGAGTTTCGAGAAGTGAGCCCGGGGTTCGGGTTTTTCTAATTTCGGAATTTTTTGTATTTTTCGATTGTTTTTGCTTGGGCTTTGTTCCCTTAGAATATTGTGATGCATTCGTTCTAATTTTGTATAGATTCGACGCGCGTGGAGGCTGATTCGAGGGGCAAAGGCATTGCGAGCTAGAGATTTAGCCGGTTCGAGGTGAGTAATGATTGTAAATGATGTTCTGAGGGTTTAAAACCCCAGATGGCACATCGTAGTGCTATATTGAGGTGAGACACGCGCTCGATGATGAGCATGGGTCATTTTTGGGAATTGTGATTTGGTCCGTCCCGATTGATGATTTTACCACGTATCTGAAACTTGTTTGTTAACATCATGACTAGGGCTGATTGCCATATTTGGGCTTCGTGCCAACTATTTGAACTATTCGGGGATTTTTATCACTATTTCCTCACTGTATTGACTTATTACTTGAACCCAATCATGCTATTTTCAACTGTTTTATAACTCAGCCACTTTTACTCAGTTTTGAGACTTAATGATATGTTTAAATGATGTTTTGGGCTGAGAACTACTGTTTTATTAATGCCCGAGGGGCTTGTGATGATTTTGGATTGAGTGCAGTCGAGGGCCTGATGTGAGGATACACTGAGTGATATGAGACGGAGGGCCTGAGATACATATATACGCCACGAGGTGGCTTGAGTGATGTGATGCCGAGAGCCGAGATTTGATACCATGAGATGACTTGATATTGTGCTTGGGTAGTAAGGGGCCCCTCCCGGAGTTTGTACACCCCCAGTAAGCGCAGGTACTCATTATGATCTGAGAGTGAGCTCGAGGGGCTGATATTGTTCGGAGAGTGAGTCTGAGGGGCTGATATCGTTCTGAGAGTGAGCCCGATGGGCTGGTACTCTTTTGAGTTGTTGCCCGAGGGGCAGATTTCTATTTGTTATTTACCTGCCAAATCACTTGTTTTACTCGTTGAAAAAGGGATTTTACTTGATATTGTACTGATTTACTATTTTTAAGTGATTTTACTGCTTCGGTATAGAATTCTTTGTGTTTTCTTGCTTTCAGCCATTATTTATATTTATTACTCACTAGGTCGAAGTACTCACATTACTCCCTACACCGTATGTGCAGATTTAGGCATAGCAGGTCCCGCTCCCGAGTGCTGTCTCATCCCAGCTTCAAGCGGATCCTCGAGGAGACTTTAAGTAGCTGCTGGCGTCCGCAGCCTGGAGCTCCTCTCTATCTATGTTTTTACTTTCTATTCTAGTATTGAGACTCTGTAGTTACATTTGAGTATTCATTATCTTAGACGCTCGTGACTTGTGACACCCCGGTTAGGCTGTGTCGGACCGGTTTCTGCATTTGTTTAACCATATTTCCGTTATTTTTTGTGTTATTAAACTATGATTAGACAATTATTATATTATTTGATTGTTTAAAAATGAGATTTGATTCATTTGGCAGGCCTTGTCTTCACGAGAGGCACCATCACGACCGGATTCGGGGTTAGGGCCGTGGCAAGTTGGTATCAGAGTCTAGGTTACATAGGTCTCACGAGTCATGAGCGGGTTTAGTAGAGTCTAGCGAATCGGTGCGGAGACGTTTGTATTTATCCTCTAGAGGCTGCAGAACCTTTTAGGAAAAATTTCATATTCTTGAAATTCTTGTCATGCGAATATGTTTATCGGAGAACTAAACTTTAGTTATTCTATTCTCTCACAGATGGTGAGGACGCGAGCTACCGGATGAGGCGGACGACCACCAGTGCCACCCGCGGAGGCCACCAGAGGCCGTGGAGGCGGTCGTGGTAGAGGTAGAGTAGCGAGGGAGGCACCTGTTGATCCACCAGCTGCCCCAGCTCAGGATCAGGCTCCAGCAGCTCTAGTTCAGGCACCAGTTGTGCCCATCGTGATCCCCAGTCTACAGGAGGCGTTGGTAGAGATCTTGACAGTTTGTACTGGCCTGGCTTAGGCAGTTTCAGCCACCACAGCAGCAGCTACTTCACAGGCTAGGGGAGGCAATCAGACCCCCGCTGATCACACACCTGAGCAGGTAGTGCAGGACTACAGACATCGGGGGCACCTCCAGCCCAGCCGGTTACACCAGCTTAGCAGTTCATGGTACCAGTTATGTCGAATGATGAGCAGCGTCATCTTGAGAGGTTTGGTAGACTCCAGCCTCCGTCATTCAGTGGTGCTGAGGGCGAGGATGCCCAGGGTTTTCTAGATAAGTGTCAGCGGATGCTCCGTACAGCAGGAATTCTTGAGTCTAGTGGCGTGGCATTTACCACCTTTCAGTTTTTTGGGGATGCCTTCACTTGGTGGGAGGCGTATGAGAGGCGTAGGCCTGTTGGAGCAGCGCCCCTTATTTGGTAGCAATTCTCCACTCTCTTCTTAGAGAAGTATGTGCCGCAGTCCTGCAAAGGGCAGCTGCGTAGACAGTTTGAGTGGTTGCGATAGGGGATATGACTGTGTCCCAGTATGAGTCGAGGTTTTCTAAGTTGACTCATCATGTCGTCTGGATGGTTCTGACAGATCGTGAGAGGATCAGGAGATTTGTTGATGGACTTAGTTATCATCTCCGTATTCTTATGAGCAGAGAGAGAGTGATGGGTGCTACGTTTGGGGAGGTGGTTAATATCGCTCGTGAGATTGAGACAGTTCGCCGTTAGGAGCCAAGAGGCCTCAAGGTTCGGGCAGTTATAGTGGTGCTTCTTCGAGGGGCCAGTTCCAGCATGGTAGAGGTCGTTCTTTCAGGCCTGCTCAGTCAGCCTGTCCAGAGTATCGCGAGGCATCTTCATGTCATGGTTATCATGGGTTTCAGCAGGGCCAGCCTTCACTCCATGCCCTCCCTGCTCAGAGTTCATCTCGTGTCCCATCGGCTCAGGATTCTTCTGTGCCGAGTGCATGTGTTAGTCATAATTAAGAACAAGTATCCTTTTCCTCGCATTGATGATCTATTTGACTAGCTTCAGGGAGCGAGGGTATTTTCGAAGATTGACCTCCGTTCAGGTTATCACCAGTTGAAGATTAGGGATTCATATATTCTCAAGACATCCTTCAGGACCAGATATGGTAACTATGAGTTCCTGGTTATGTCTTTTGGGCTGACTAATGCCCTAGCAGCGTTCATGCATCTGATGAACAGAGTGTTCCGGCCTTATCTTGATTCGTTTGTTATAGTCTTCATTGATTATATTCTAGTATATTCGCGTAGTCAGGAGGAGCACGCGGAGCATTTGAAGCTTGTGTTGCAGAGATTGAAGGAGGAGAAGCTTTATGCAAAGTTCTCCAAGTGTGAGTTTTGGCTCAGGTCAGTGGCATTCTTGGGACACTGGTGTCCAGTGAGGGGATTCAGGTTGATCCAAAGAAGATAGAGGTGGTGCAAAGTTGGCCCAGACCATCCTCAGCTACTGAGATTCGTAGTTTTCTTGGTTTGGCAGGCTATTATCGCTGTTTTGTTCAGGAATTCTCATCTATCGCATCGCCCTTAACCAAGTTGACTCAGAAGGGTGCTCTATTTATATGGTCGGACGAGTGTGAGGAGAGCTTTCAGAATCTCAAGACAGCTTTGACCACGGCTCCAGTGTTGGTTCTGCCATCAGCTTCAGGTTCAATACGGTGTATTGTGATGCTTCGAGAGTAGGGATTGGTTGTGTGTTGATGCAGGAGGGTAGAGTTATTGGTTATGATTCTCATCAGTTGAAGCCCCATGAGAAGAATTACTCCATTCATGATTTGGAGTTGGCTGCCATAGTTCACGCATTGAAGATTTGGAGGCATTACTTGTATGGTGTGTCTTGTGAGGTATTCACTGATCATCGCAGTCTTCAGCATTTGTTCAAGCAAAACGATCTTAATTTGAGATAGCGGAGATGGTTGGAGTTGCTTAAGGATTATGATATCACTATATTGTACCATCTAGGAAAGGCCAATATGGTGGCCGATGCTTTGAGCTTAAAGGCAGTGAGTATGAGGAGTTTGGCATATATTCCAGTTGGGGAGAGACCTCTTGCGGTTGATGTTCAGGCTTTGGCTAATCGGTTCGTGAGGTTGGATATTTCTGAGCCCAGTCGGGTATTGGCTTATATGGTATTTCGGTTGTAAGGCCCCGTGAAAATTTTTGCTCAAAAACTCGAGATCTCGTAGTGCCGAGTTAGGAATATGTGTTAGAAATTTGGGATATTCTTTGCGGCATTGCTCGCCGCGGTTCGGAACCTTTTGAACTAAGCTATGCATTAAAAAGTCAAGAAATTATGTTTTCCAGAAAAGTGCAATTTTGCGGTCAATAATGTGGTCGCATATCAAGTATACGGACCGCATTTCTGCCGCAGAGTGAGTTAGTTTGTTGGCCAAATTTGAAGTCAACTATGCGATCGCATAACCAAAATGCGGATCGCATAGTCGTCGCATAATTTCCTTGGGATTTTGTGAAGGGTAGTTCTGCGGTGCATTATGCGATTGCAGACCCAGTCAGTGTGTCCAGTTTTTGGGGAAGCATTTTGCGGTCTATTTTGCGGACCACATGTCCATTATGCGATCGCAAATGGGATCGCAGATCTGTTCCGGGGCTCCAAATTTCTAATTTTCTTCCTTGACCCCATGTCGATATATTACACACTACCATTCATTTTAGGCCTATTTTCTTATACATTTAGATCAAGAAATAGTGTCCTAGAGTGAGAAGGGGGTTCTTCATCAACATTTCTCCTAAGTTATTGCTTAAGCCTTGAAGATTTGTCAAGAAATGCACTTAGGTCTTCTTTCTAAAAGGTAAGGTTCTATAACCCAAGCTCTTAATTACTAGATATAACTAGGGTAGACCATTATAAGGTTAATTGATGAGGATGGAAATGGATATCTTGCATGCATGAGTTCATAAAAGTATTTGGTTAGGTCTTGAGCTAATGATGGTATGAGGGATGGTAGGATCTTTCATAAAATGGTTTTAAAAGCATAATACACACTTAGTGCTTGAGAATATGCTCAAGTGAGCTAGAACTATGATCACCTCTCTAATTTGTGGTTCAATTTGTCATGTTCCTGAATGATTGATATTGCTACGAGTCTCGGAGTGTAGTAGGACTTAAGGAAAGCTCAATCGAGGTATGTAGGCTAAATTTTCTCTCTTAGAAGTGAATTCCATAATGTTTTGTAAGTTTAAGTGTGATTTTGTCTACCGAAATGGTATAGCCTTGAGTCACATTTTAAATGAAGGATAGTATACTAATTGGGTAAGAAGAATTCGATCTGTTAAATGCTCCTAGTTGCTCTTATATGTACTAAATGCTTTGATTGAATGTGCCTATTTGTTGATAAACGGTAACAATGTTTGGAAATGAATCGAATAATGAAATGTGAAACAAATTTTAAAATAAGTCTCAACCCTTTTGAACTAACTTCCAAAAGTAAAATGGCCGAATGGACTTGTACCTGAACTATGCCCATAAATGGCTGTTTTAGATAATGCTTTGCCTTATATATACATTCAATGTAATTCTACTCCTTACACATTCCGATGTTGAAATTGTGCATTTGTCGTGATGGAAAAAAGGGTAATTCAAGGATAACTGAGGTGATTGCTTGCTTATAATTCCAATGTGTATTTTAATTGTTGGTTGATATATCCCTCTTTGGGAAGAATCCTTTGTGCTTAATTATTACATTACTATTGAATTCGAATATATACAATTTTCGGATTATTTGGTACATTGATATTGGTTAGCGATCCTTGGAAATAAAGGAGATGAAAATGTAGAAAACCATGTGCGGCCTTCGTGCCATGAGAAAGATAAACCTTGTGAAAGGACAAAGTGCCAAAGAGACACTGTTATCGAGAAAGAATGAGAACATTAATTACAAAACTATAAAATATGAAAGGTATTGAGGTAAGCATGGTTGCATTTATGCGATATTTGTATACTTGTATTTATACCACAATTCTGTGCAATATTAAATCGAATCAAAACTATTTTTGGGAGTATCATTAGCAATACCGAGGAAGAGTGGGACATAAGGCCCATATCTGAAACTACACGTGCCGGTGTAGGGGTGGAGTGTGACTTGGGATGAAACTGAAATATTTATGAAATTGTGACTATTACCCCAAAGTGGGATGAAACTAATACCTGTGAATTGGAAAAGGAAAATCCAACCCACACGACATACGTGGGAAGGCAGCTTAGCCGATCGGGCCGTGAACGGATGCCATGCCGCACACATGGTGGTATTGTGCTGGGAAACATAAAAACTGGAAAAAATTTTAAAAACTGGAAATTTGTTGTTCTGGTACATGTCTCTAAGGGACGACCTAGCCGATCGGGTCGTGATCGGACTCCGTGCTAACAAAGACAGTGGTATAACTTATATCGGTGCTAGTGATCTCCCAACCAAAAAATATATATATTATTTTCATAAACTAGAAGATTTACATGTTTCAAGTTGGATGCTAGTATATTGTTAACTTGGGCTAACTGTTTTGTGTTTTCTTTGCTTGTATGGTTATTCTATTCTGAAAGAGGATTATTTAGCCTTACATACTAGTGCTATTCGACGACACTAACGTCCCTTTTACCGGGGGCGCTATATCGTTTTATGATACAGGTTGTTCTACAGCGAGAGGCATCAACCAATGATAGCAGTATTCTCTTCCCAGTAGACTTGGTGAGTCCCACTCTATCCCGGGGTCATGTCATGTATCTTTTGTTCATTTCTCATCATGTTTTGAGGTATAGCTGGAGTATTGTTGCCGGTATTTCCCTATTTCTCTTCTATTGTACTTAGAGGCTTCGTAGACTATTTGTGGGTGGTGGTTGATATTGGGATTCAGGACTAGAAATGTTAGTGTTTGACAAGCATGCTTTTCATAAACTTGTAAACTTGTAATATCTTGAAAACTATGAATGAAGTCATTAACGGAAATGAAATGAAAGTTGATAATAGAAGATTTTTTAGTTTTTTGATTAAAAGGGATAACATTCCCTCGTTATTCATGAACTAGTTTGGGTAGAATGAAATCTAGCAGTCTTGCTCAGTCGGGTTTACTCGGTTGAGCGTCGGTGGCGCCCCTTGATTTTGGGGCATGACATCGGTCTTGTTTATATGATCGCATTAGAGAGCACCAATATGATAATCTGCATTTTCTTGTCCTTAGGGATAGAGTTCAACATGATGATGCTAGAGATGTGACCATTGGTGATGATGAAGTATTGAGGATACAGGGCTGGATTTGCGTGATCAATATGGATGGGCTTTGGGAGTTGATATTAGAGGAGGTCTATAGCTCGCGGTATTCCATTCATCTAGGTGCCACGAAGATGTACCAGGATTTGAGGCAGCACTACTGGTGGAGAAGAATGAAGAAAGATATTGTGGGGTTTGTAGCTTGGTGTCTCAATTGTCAGCAGGTGAAATATGAGCACTAGAGACCAGGTGGCTTGCTTCAACAGATGGTTATTCCTGAGTGGAAGTGGGAGAGGATCACTATGGATTTTGTTTCTGGACTCCCACGGACTTTCAAGAAGTTTGATGCTATTTGGGTGATTGTAGATAGGCTGACCAAGTCCGCGCACTTTATTCCTATTTATACTACCTATTCTTCAGAGTGGTTGGCAGAGAAATATATTTGGGAGATTGTTCGGTTGCATGGTATCACAGTTTCCATCATTTCATATTGGGGCACTCAGTTTACTTCACAGTTTTGGAAGTCTGTTCACCGAGAGTTGGGTACTCAGGAGCAGTTGAGCACAAGTTTTCACCCTCAAACGGACGGACAATCCGAGCGCACTATTCAGATATTGGAGGATATGCTACGCGCTTGTGTTATTAATTTCGGAGGGTCGTGGGATCAGTTTCTACCGCTCACAAATTCTATTTATAACAACATCTACTAGTCGAGTATTGAGATGGCTCTATATGAGGGTTTGTACGGGAGGCGGTGTAGATCTCCAGTTGGTTGGTTTGAGCCCGGTGAGGATAGGCTATTGGGGACAGATTTGGTTCAGGATGCTTTAGATAACGTGAAGGTAATTCAGGAGAGACTTCGTATGGCGCAGTCGAGGCAAAAGAGTTGTTCGGACATGAAGGTTCGAGATGTGTCTTACATGGTTGGTGAGAAGGTCCTGTTGAAGGTTTCGCCCATGAAGGGTGTTATGAGATTCAAAAATAAAGGGAAGTTAAGTCCGCGGTTCATTGGGCCTTTTGAGGTACTTTGGAGGATTGGGGAGGTGGCTTATGAGCTTGCCTTGCCGCCCAGCTTGTCGAGTGTGCATCTGGTTTTCCATGTTTCTATGCTCCGAAAGTATATTGGAGACCCGTCCCATGTTCTGGATTTCAGCACCAATCATTTAGAGGTGATTTGACTTATGATGTAGAGCCAGCAGCTATTTTGGAGTGTCAGGTTTGGAAGTTGAGGTCAAAGGATGTAGCTTCAGTAAAGGTGTAGTGGAGAGGTCGGCCAGTGGAGGAGGCTACCTGGGAGACTGAGCATGAGATGCGGAGCAGATATCCCTACCTGTTTGAGGCTTCAGGTATGTTTCTTGACTCGTTCGAGGATGAACGTTTATTTAAGTTGGGGAGGATGTGACGACCCGGCCAGTCATCTCATGAGTAACCGCTCCATTTCCCCCATTTTTGCTTCTTCATGCTTCATAATCTGTGTTTTATGTGATCAAGTTGATTAGTTTGTGTTCGGAGAGGATTTGCTAAGATATGAGACACTTAGTCTCTTTTAAGAAAGTTTAAGATGGAAAAGTCAATCAGATGTTGACTCATGTGTTAGAGGGCTCGGATGTGAGTTCCGATGATTTGGTTAGCTTCAGAATGTGATTTGTGAGTTAGGAGCATAATCAGAATGGGTTTTCGAGGTCCATAGTAGAATAAGGCTTGAATTGACGAAGTTGATATTTTGGCGAATTCCGGTTGGTAGGTGAGATTTGGATCCGGGGGTCCGAATTAAATTCCAAGAGTTGCTGTAGCTTCTTTATGTCATTTGGGATGTATGTGCAAAATTTCAGGTCATTCGGACATGATTTGGTTGGGTTTTTTTTATCAAAAGCGTATTTCGGAAGATTTTTAAAAACTTAGGCTTGAATCAGATGTGTTTTGGGTAATTTGATATTGTTTGAGGTGTTTTAATGATTGGAACATGTTTGAATAATATACTAGGTTGTGTTAGAGCCTGTGGTTGCGGTCCAGGGGCCTCGGGTGGGTTTCGAGGGGTCAATCGAACCATTTTTGAAGTTTGGAAGTTGCAGAAAAATGAGCTCAGGTACTGCAGAACTTTGTTCTCTGCGATCGCGTGGGGTGTCATGCAATCACATAGGAGGTTTTGAGGAGGCTGTCCATTTGTGCTTTGCATTCGCAGAGTTAAGCATGCAATCGCATAGTTTTGGGAGGTCGGTCTTCGCGAACGCGTAGTGAGTGCTGCGTTCGCATAGAGTAAATTGGACCTGGGGGTCCTGGATGGTTTTGTTCATTGCGAACGCGGAGGAGTGCCCGCGATCGCGTAGAGTATAGAGCCTGGTCATTGCGTTCGCAGGCATTTTATTGTAATCGCGTAGAGGGAATTTTGGGAGTTAGAATTTTGTGCTTCGCGATCGTGAGGGATTTTCCGCAATCGCATAGAAGGAAATGAGGCCCGGGCACAATGTTTTTAAAGTCATCCTATTTGCGAATGTGGGTCTATTATATCCCATAGATGCTTATTTTTGAGAGATTTTGGAGGGGATTAAAGAGATATTCAAGGGGAATCACCTGAAGGTAAGATTTTTGAACTCAATACTCGATTATTATGTGAAATCTACCTAGAAAATCATGGAACTTAAGCTAAAATTGGAAGAAGCTTGGGATTTTAAAATTTGATTTGGGGATTTGGAGGACGAATTGCGGTCGGATTTGAGAACTTTTGGTATGTATGAACTCGCGGGGAGATAAGGAACCCGTTGATGTAAAAATTTCTGAGTTTCGAGAATTGGGCCCGAGGCTCGGGTTTTGCTAATTTCGGGATTTTTTGGTATTTTTCGATTGTTTTTGCTTGGGCTTTGTTCCCTTAGCATATTGTGATGTATTTGTTCTGATTTTTGATAGATTCGACGTGCGTGGAGGCCTATTCGAGGGGCAAAGGCATCGTGATCTAGAGATTTAGCCGGTTCAAGGTGAGTGATGATTGTAAATGATATTTTTAGGGTTTGAAACCCCGAATTGCACATTGTAGAGCTATATTGAGGTGAGACACGTGCTGGATGATGAGCGTGGGGTCGTTTGCGATTGGGGATTGTGACTTGGTCCATCTGGATTAATGATTTTATCGCGTATTTGACTGAAACTTATTTGTTAACATCATGACTAGGGCCGATTGCCATATTTGGGCTTCGTGCCAACTATTTGAACCCTTCGAGAATTTTTATCACTATTTTCCCATTGTATTGACTTATTACTTGAACTCAGTCATACTAGTTTCCACTGTTTCATAACTCAACCACTTTTACTCAGTTTTGAGACTGAATGATATTTTTAAATGATGTTTTGGGCTGAGAACTACTGTTTTACTAATGCCCGAGGGGCTTGTGATGATTTTCGGACTGAGTGCGACCGGGGGCCAGATGTGAGGATACACCGAGTGATATGAGGCCGAGGGCCTGAGATACATATATACGCCACAAGGTGGCTTGAGTGATGTGAGGCCGAGAGCCGTGATTTGATGCCATGAGAATGCTTGATATATCGCTTGGGCCGTAAGGGGCCCCTCCCGGAGTCTGTACACCCCTAGTGAGGCGGATACCCATTGTGATCTGAGAGTGAACACGAGGGGCTGATATCATTCTGAGAGTGAGCCGGAGGGGGCTGGTATTGTTCTAAGTTATTGACCGAGGGGCAGATTTCTATTTGTTATTTACCTGCCAAATCACTTGTTTTACTTGTTGAAAAAGGGATTTTACTTGATATTTTACTGATTTACTATTTTAAGTGATTTTACTGCTTCGGTATAGAATGCTTTGTGTTTTCACGTGTTTTCTTGCTTTCAGCCATTATTTATATTTATTACTTACTGGGTCGGAGTACTGACATTACTCCCTGCACCGTGTGTGCAGATTCAGGCGTAGCAGGTCCTGCTCCTGAGTGCTGACTCGTCCCAGCTTCAGGCGGATCCTCGAGGAGACTTTAGGTAGTTGCAGGCGTCCGCAGCCTGGAGCTCCTCTCTATCTATGTTTTTACTTTCTATTCTAGTATTGAGACTCAGCAGTTACATTTGAGAATTCATTATCTTAGACGCTCGTGACTTGTGACACCCCGGTTAGGGCTGTATCGGGCTGGTTTCTGCATTTATTTAACCGTATTTCCACTATTTTTCGTGTTATTAAACTATGATTAGACTATCATTATATTATTTGACTATTTAAAAATGAGATTTGATTCATTTGGCTGGCCTTGTCATCACGAGAGACGCCATCAAGACCGGGTTCGGGGGTTAGGGTCGTGACACGTGGACAGTAACGACTTGCACTTAGTATGAACAATAAATTCATATATCAAATCTATAAACAATTCCAGTGATTTAAGTTAAAGCTAAACTCCAGGATGCAGTACCTTAAAAATGCAAGGTCAACTCGGTATTTTGCAAAAAGTAATTGTATTATGAATAATTCACAGTAAATTACATAAGATGTCACTATATTGCTACTAACTCTTTATGAATAATGCTATATGAAGATAGCCAACTGTGACCCATAAAATCTCTTAAAGAAAATACTATGACTCAAAAATTTGCTATGGTTACAAAATTTTCCTAGCGTATGAATTCATACTCTTTTTCTCTCTTAGCAATTACATCTCAATGTACTTCTTTATTGATTTTCTTGTTGGTAGCTTATCATCTTTGTCAAGTATATCCATGAAATGTTCGAACAAGATAGTAAGCTGAAGTAGTTGAGAGCTACAGGAGTTTGTTAACCTTCCCAAAGAGAAACTTTTCCTGCATTGTTATAAGCTGTACAAGATAAAAAGAGTTTTAGGGAGGGATTTACAAAAAAGAAATTTAAGTATCGGTTGAATTACTCGATGCAAAAGCAGATGCGAAGATGTCACTTTCAGCAGGCCCATTCGGATAAGCATTCTCAATTATCCAGGGATGGTCCAACTCTGAAGGGAAACTCTCTTTAAAGTGTCCTTCACAAAAAAATTGGAAAAAAAAATAAAGGTACATCATTAGGAATCATTATTTACTGAATTGACGCATATATATATCTTCTTACCTGGTCGATGAAATTCTTGGCTTCAAACAAAGACATTAGATGATATCTAAACAAACAATAAACTATCGATTCCTCTAGCGATTGTAAAAGAAAGTCATAAAAATTTAGCAAATCAGACACGATTGTATATAGCTAACTGCAAGGAGCTTCTTTGAGAACAAATTGGACAAAGAATATCTTTTAAGTGTATGAAAGTCTTTATACTAGATCTAAATTTTCAGTTTCTACTTTAAATTAATTCATGAACATCAGTTTCTTTCATTAGTGAAGAAGAAATGAAAGGCTAAAAGCCAAATAATTACAACCAAAATTCCTCAAGTCTCTCACTATAGTTATATCTCTCATCCTCCGTGGTGAAAAAATTATAGGCACTAAAAGTGTCGACATTCTTTGATGATTCCCTATTTTCTCTCTTGCCTCCGGAGGATAAAAAGGACCAGGGATGCGCATAAGAAATTAAATGTGGTTGTTGGCCGAAGCACAAATATACCAACATATGAAAATAATAGTAAAAAGCAATTAGCAGCACATACCTTTGTTGGACACCAAATTACTCGAACAATAAAGAAAAGAGGCTAAAGCTTATCAACGCGGACGAATGGTGCAAAGGAAAACCTCTTTCTGATTATCTAGAGAGACATGTCCATTGAGCGACCAATCTTGGTCCTTTCCGGCTTACATTATAGCAGCAAAAAAACCCTACAAAATCAACTAAGCTAAAACCAAAGTAAATAGAACTTGGATTGAGCACATATAGAGAAGAAAGCTCATATCTACGATGAAAGAGAGAGAAGCAAACTTAGGAAGGCGATAAAATTTAGGAGACTTTGCGGTGGGTGCATGAGTAGAAGCCACGTAGGAATATTAGGTTTCAAATGTAATCATGCAGAGGAAATGACTAAACTACCCTTAGTTTGTATTTTAATGACACTCAAGCAAATATGTCGAAACTTGAAGCTTTTCTAATATATACTAGGTTGGTGCAGCCCGTGTCAGCACGGGCCCAACATTATTAATTTTGTATTATATTTAATTGTATATAAATTAATGCTGCAAGTATCGAGTAAACAATATTTCATGCCACGTGATACACACTTAATTTACATATATTTTGAGCGAAATATGCATTGTTTGCGTCTAGGGGAGCATTACATTAAGGGATGTCTAAAGTAACACAATAGTTACAACATGTATGATATAACTAGTTACATATGCGATCTTTGGTCTTCTTTCTGGTCCGGGCCAAAAATATGTAAACAAATAAATATGTCATAAATTAGAAGGTTACATATCTTTAGAGAGAAATATGATAATGATTACATGCTTGTTGTAGAAGCGCAAAAGTTGAAACATACAAGAAGGCAAATTTTTATCAGTATCATAAGTGTCTTCTTTTGTGCTTGGACCTAGTTAAATTATAGACGTGGGACATGAAATCAACTACTCATCAACATGTATGATATTACTATTGTTGAACTTACGACTGTTGCTATATCTTATTTTGTAGCCTTGTATATCTTTACTTATGGCTTTAATACATTATACTATGCCATAACACTTACTTCGGTCTATTATTACAGAGGTTTGCTACCCAACTCCAGGTTACGCTTTCGCTGCTTATCATATATGTATAAATCTTATCCATTAGTTCTTCCTCATTACTGTTCATCATAAGAATGACGGCCTAATCTCAGCTCATATTTTGGACCTTTTAGATTCACCTTAATATTAATCTATAATCTACCACTGATAACTTGAAACCTCTTACATAATAAATTCTTGTTAGGCCTCACGTCTAATCTGGGAACATTTGAAATTATTTGCCTTATCTACCTAGGGATGGTACTAATCATGAATAATCATATTTCATAACATCCCAACTTGATTCATCTTTGGGGGTATTCTACTACCAGGTGTCACAACCCTAAACCCGAACCCAGTCATGATGGCACCTCTCGTGAAGACAAGGCCATCCAATTAAATCCAATTCACTTTCTAAAAAAGTTAAACAACATAAAGCAGTCTAAAAAATAATTTAATAATACTAAGTGGCGGATAATATCAATAAAGTGCAGAATACAACCCAACACAGCCCTAACTGGGGTGTCACAAAGTCAAGAGCATCTATCAACACTAAGTACACAAATATAACTACAGAGTTTAACACTGAGCTAAGGACGTAAAGGAAAGAGATAGGGAGGAGCTCTGGGCTGCGAACGCCAATAACTACCCAAAGACTCCTCGAGATCCGTCTGAAGCTGGAATGAATCAGCACTCGAGAGCGGGACCAGCTATGCCTAAATCTGCACACAGGGTGTAGGGAGTAAAGTGAGTACTCCAACTCAGTGAATAACAAATGTGAATAACGACTGAATGTAAGAAAACATGTAAGGCACAAAGTATTCTATAATGAAGGTGTAAAACCATTAAAAGCAGTAAATCAGTGAAAAGTTTAAGTAAAATCCTTTCTGAACAAATAAAAAGATAATTGACAGGCATTTAAGGTAAAGTAAACATATAGTAGTTCGCCCCTCGGGTACAATATCAACAAATCCTCCCCTTGGGTAACATCTCATAACTAATACCAGCCCTTCGGGTTCAATCTCTCATCACAATGAGTACCCGCACTCACTGGGGGTGTGCAGACTCCTGGAGGGGCCCCTTACGGCCCAAGCGTAATAGCAAGCCATCTCGGGACATCAAAACTAGGCCATCGGCTTCATATCAATGAAGCCACCTCGTGGCGTACATATCTCAGGCTCTCGGCCTCAAATCAGTATTAATGTTTTCTCACAACATAGGCCCTCGACCTTACTCAGTCAAAAATTCTCACAAGCCCCTCGGACAATAGTAAAAGGTGTTTTTCAGTCCAAACATTATTTAAAATATCATTTAAGTCTTAAAATTGAGTAAACATGGCTGAGTATGAAAACAGTGGAAAATAACATGACTGAGTTCAAGTAATAAGTAAAAACAGTGAGAAAATATCAATAAAAAAGACCCGAAGGGTTCAAATAGTTGGCATTAGGCCCAAATATGACATTCATCCCAAATAATGGTGATAGCAATTAGTTTTCAATCAAATACACGGTAAAATCATCAATTGGAACGGACCAAGTCACAATTCCCAATAGTGCACGACCCCACGCTCGTCATCAAGCGTGTGCCTCACCTCAATATAGCACTATGATGTGCTATTCGGGGTTTCAAACCCTCAGAACATCATTTACAATCATTACTCACCTCGAACCAGCTAAATCTCTAGCTCGCGACATCTTTGCCCCTCGAATCGGCCTCCACGCTCGTCGAATCTATCCAAAATAATAACAAGGACGTCAAAATATGCTAAGGGAACAAAGCCCAAGCAAAAACAATCAATAAAGGGCACAAATCCCGAAATTACCAAACCCCCCGGCCCAAGTCTTGAAATTCGAAAATATTTACACCAATAGATTCATTATCTTTCCAAGTTCATACATATTAAAAACTCAGAAATCCGACCTCAAATGGCTCATCAAAACCTCAATCATAGGTCTCCAATACTAAACCCTAGTTTTCCCAAATTTCACCCTTAATTTCCTTGATTTCTAGCTCTAATCCATGACACAATAGCATATGAATGAGTTTCAAGTCCAAATTCCTTACCTCAATGACGTCCCATTGAAATCCCTCTTTCAAATCATCCAAAAAGCTCCAACCCAAAGTAAAAAATGGTGAAATAACCAAAATGCGCGAAGGGCTCTTTTTAATTCTTCTGCCCAGTTGTTCTGCATCTGCGGTACAATTGCCGCATATGCGGTACCGCATATGCAGTCTATCCTCCGCTTCTACAGAAATCACTTAATGGACCAATTTCGCATCTGTGGTCTAGTAGTCGCAAGTGCGGTCCAACTACCGCATCTGCAATTCCTGACTCTTCCTCTCAAATCCGCATTTGCGGCGCCGCACCTGCGGTCCCCAAATAGCATGTGCGAAAACACCAGAAGCACCAACTTGAGCAGCTATAATAACATCTCAACTTCTCCGTTGACCATCTGAAATCACCCCGAGGCCCCCGGGACCTCAATCAAAAGTACCAACACATCCTAAAACCTTATTCAAACTTGTACCAATCTTCAAAATACCTCAAACAACATCAAATAATCCGAAACACATCGGATTCAAGCCTAAGTTTCTAAAATCTTCCGATTTCGGCTTTTGATAAAAAATCCAACCAAACCACGTCCGAATAACCTAAAATTTTGCATACATATCCCAAATGACACCACAAAGCTACTACAACTCTCAGAATTCCATTCCGACCCCTATATCGAAATCTCACCTACAAATCGAAAATCGCCAAATTATCAACTTCGCCAATTCAAGCCTAAATCTTCTCCAAACCTCCAAAACCCATTCCGATCACGCTCCTAAATAATAAAACACCTCCTGAAGCTAACTGAACCATCATAACTCACACCAGAGCCCTTTAACACATAAGTCAACATCCGATTGACTTTTCTAACTTAAACTTCCTCAAAAGAGACTAAGTGTCTCAAACTTCACCAAAATCATTTTGGATTCGATCCGACCAACTCGATATCACAAAATACGGATAAAAAATCATAAAGAAGTAGAAATGGAGAAAACAGAGTAGTAACTCATGAGACGACTAGCCAGGTCGTCACACTAGGGTAGCATTCCATCTCATCTAAATTCTCCTAGTCTTAAATTCCTCTGAGTTGACTCATGCTATACAGAGCTTTTTATAACTTTATGGAAACCATCATTTCTCTTGTTGTGAAGGTTTTCATCCCGAGGACTTACCTATTCTATTCTCACTAACCTTTTCTTATCCTTACTCATGTCTTGCTAAAACTTTATCGCTCCACCATTCTTTATCTTGTGAAACTACCAAAAGAATTGATGGAAACCGGAATTTTCGTATCCAGATTTGTGTGTAATGACTCTCTTTAACCGATAAGTATTAGGGAGTTTGTACTTCTAGATACTTCTACAAAATTAATAACCATTCAAGTGCAGTACCAAAGCTACTTTTTTGGACTACAAATTAAGTGGCAACAACAGAACTTGGTAAGTTTTGAAATGACAATTTTGATTTCTATAAAAACTAATATATGACCGGATATGTTTATTGTTCATATTCAGATCTTTCATCATTAACAGTATGTAAAAGAAACAAAGTCAATCCAAAGAAAGCATGAGGTTTGCAATTTGGGAAACAGGCGCGAAAGTGAACGTAACCTCGTGTCGCCGCGACATTTTTCGAGTATAGGAGCATCTAGAAAGCAGGCGCGAAAGTGAATGTAACTGCATTCAAAAAGAACAACCAATACAGGATGTTAAAATACTTTCTATAGTAAATTTTATCCAAGAAAACAACAACACACATGTTCGAGCGATAAAAGGAACGAAGAAGAGAAATGTAACGATCCGACCGGTCGTTTTGAGCCCTAGCGCGTCGTTCAATAACCTGATGCCGCGATCAACTTCATATCAGGTGTTATGACTTGTACGCATGGTTGGAATTTGGATTTCGGAAAATTCAGAGCAGGTTTGGGAAGAGAATTCTCATTGCGGAAGCTTAAGTTGAAAGAATTAACTTGGATAGGATTTTTGAGCAAACGACCTTGGAATCAGAATCTGAAGGTTCCACAAGATTCGTATAATGATTTCGGACTTAGGCGTATGCTCGGTTCGGGTTTTGGATAACTCGGGAGCATTTTGACGCCTATTGGGGAAGTTAGCATTTTAGAAAAAATTTCATAAGTTTGGCTTGAAGTGAATTTTAGTGTTATCGATGTCCGTTTGGAATTCCAAGTTTGTGAATAGCTCCGTAGGTGATTCTGGAGTTATGAGCGCGGTCGGAAGTGAATTCGGAGGTCCGTAGGTTATTTTTGAGTCATTTGGCTAAAGATAGAATTTGAAGGTTTGTGGGAAGTTTGACCGAGAGTTGACTTTGTGATACTGGGGTCAGATTCTGATTCCAGAAATTGGAGTAGGTCCGTAATGATGAATATGACTTGTGTGCAAAATTTGAGGTCAATCGGAGGTGATTTGATAGGTTTAAACATCGAAAATAGAAGTTTGAAATTTTAAAGTTCATTAAGCTTTAATCGGAGTGCGATTTATGATTTTAGCGTTGTTTGACATGATTTGAGGCTTCAAGAAGGTCCGTGTTATGTTGTGGGACTGAGGTGTGTGATTGGACGGGGTCCCGAGGGCCTCGGGTTTGTTTGGGATTGTATTGAGCTCTTATTTAATGTTTCAACGTCGTTTTCTTTGGGAATAAAGGGGTACCACATTAAGCAAATGAGATCCAAATTTAGTTTATATTGAACCATTAGATCTGTATCATAATTACGGAGCCATAGCAAAAATAATCATCAAATTTTGACATCGTATGAGAACGTTATGCTCATTTTTGTGTCGGAAAAAACTGTTGCTTCTGGTATAGTCGTAATTGCGAACATATCCATCGCAATTGCGATGCCCAGTTCGCAATTGCGAACTTTTTGTCCCAAATACGATCCTTTCCAGCCCTTCTTTGTTCGCAATTGTGAAGGCTTTCTTCACTTTAGCGAGGGTTCACAATTGCGAACCCTAGATCGCAAATGCGACAGCTGCAGCTTGATTTTAGCTGTATAACTCGAGTTTTTGCTTCATTTTATCATATTTTGAACCCTAGGTCCGAGAGTGGGCGATTTTGAGAGTGAATTTTCGTATCAAATCATTGGATAAGTTCCTCTAACTAATTGACTATATCTTAGATTTAACATCAAAATTCATGAGAATCTAAAGGAAAATTTGGGGTTTTAAAAAAAACCTAGAAATTGAGATTTTTGGATTTTGACCACGATTTTGGGTATGGAATTGAGAATAAATTATATATTTGAGTTCGTAAGGTCATGGATAAACTTTATCTACGGAAAATTTTGGAACCCGGGCACGTGGGCCCGAGGGCAATTTTGTCAACTTTTCGTTCGGGGTTAGGAATTGTTATAAATTGGACAATAATGAGTAATTGAACATATATTAATGGGTTTATACAGTTATTGGCTAGTTTTGGAGAATTTTTGCATCGATTTGAGTCTTCGAAAGGGCGTGAAATGTCGGTTTTGGAACTTCGAAGTGAGGTGAGTCTCCTTTCTTACCTTGAAAGAGGGAATTGTCCCCATAGGTGAGTTAATTGGTTATGTGCTCCTATTTGTGGGGGTTACGTACGCACGAGGTGACGAGAGTCCGTGCGTAGCTACTATTATGCTATTGTCCGGGTAGCTTAGGACCAAAAAATATGTTGTACGTGGATTATTTGTAAACTTATTGATAGCTTGAGTTGCTTAAATCACATCGAATTAGTAAATGAATTTCTATATAGATAAAACTTCTTCTTTTCTTAAATGGTTAAAAGAGGATTTATTTTTATTGGACAATTACTCTGTGTGGACTTCTTGATTGATTGTCTGTATGTTTATTTTTTGGAGCAGGCCGAACGCCTCGGCAGATTAAATAGATGCATCTATGGTTCGCGTCGTTCGACCCTCGGCAGTGCACAATTTATTTTCGGTTGAAGCGGGTCGTACGCCTCGGCATGATTTGTGCATGCTTGTATTGCTGCCTTGAACTTATTAAAGTTGTTATTGCCTCTTCATGACTTGAGAATATTGGATAATATCGAGAAGGAATTTTGGAAATTTTCTATAAAAGAAATAATTGTTTACTTGTTCCCTTCTATTGGATTAAAATCATGTTTATAGAAATCCACGATTTAATGTATTATTGACATTATTATTGGGCAACTAGTAAGTGTCGAAGTCGACCGTCTCGTCTCTACTTCTTCGAGATTAGACGGGATACTCATTGAGTACACATTGGTTTTGCACTCATACTACACTTCTGTGCATTTTTGTTGCACAGGTATATGTAACTCTATTGGCTTACTGGGCGTAGCATCATGGTTGATACGGAGACTTAGGTGAGCTGCACTTCTCGAGGCGACTCGCAGCCAACAGAGTCTCTTTCAGTTATCTGTATTTATTTTCTGTCAAATATTGTGTTCCGAACAGTTGTTGTATTTTATTCCCTTCTTAGTAAATGCTCATGCACTTGTGACACCGGGTTCTGGGATGGTTTTGAAATATTTGTATCAATTGCTTATCATTTAGTTTGAATTGAAGCGGTTATCTTTTCGTTTATAAAATTGAAGGAAAATCTTAGTTTTCAAGGTTGTTAAAATGACAACTTCTTCAAGTAATTTGGTTGGCTTACCTGACAACAGTGTCCGACGCCACCACAACCTTTAGTGGATTTTGGGTCAAGAAATTTTATATTCAGAGGAAAAGGAGAAGATGCAATACATGAAAAGCATAAAAGTCTAGTTAAAGGGGAAAGGCGCTTAAATATAGATACATCTTAGATTACTCTGACACATACATCCGTGAACTTCATCCATATGAAGACTTTGATTTTCTCTTCATGGGAAGGCATTGATTTTACTGATCTTTCTAACGTTAAATGGGAAGGCATTGATTTTACCTGCTATTTATAATTATTCAATAATTAGGTTTACATTCTAATGGTAAGTAGATCGATATTTGCAATGTGACAATTGTCTACACACTACTTACACAGCCATAGCAAATCGAATCCCCACGTCAAACTCAGTGGAGACATACAACAAATAAAGAAGTAGATGACAAAAAGAAACACTCCCTCCCCCTTCTCCACACGACACACACGCACATACAAAAATGATCAAAACCAAACCAATTTTATGTACCAACATAGAACCCCACAGACAAACAAATACTTAGAAGCAGACCAACAATAATCTTCAATCAAACACAGACTCCTCTCAAAGAAACACACACACACAGAGACAACATTAAGATTAATTGGGTCGGTACAATATTTGACCAGCATATGTAAAATATCAATTAATCTGGAAATCTGCATGTAATTTTTTCTAAATGTGAATCTCATTGTCTTTCTCTCTTCTTTTTTTCCATGGATTAAAATCAACGTCAAATATAGCCTACCAAACTTTCTTCCTTATTCATCCTACTACTCAAAAAATGTCAGCCAGTGCCAACATTTTTCGGCCATGGCCATTTTTGTTTCTCTGTTTTTTATCTTGATTTCTCCTTCTCATCAACAAAATGAACTACAACTCCTTATGAAATTCAAATCCAACCTCAAAATAACACAAAGTTCACAACTTTTTAATACACGGACACCTAAGAATAACATTTGCAACTTCACTGGAATTACCTGAGATTCTACCAGCCAATTGGTCAAAGAAATCTATCTTTCAGAACAGAACTTATTTCGGGTTGTCTCTTTTGATTCATTACTGGGCCATTCTTCCTCAGTCAAAAATCTTTTTTTAAACACACATACATACACAAATCATCACAGTTGAAAGCATACTTCTAATTAAGTCAAATTTATTGATGAAGGGTTAAGAGAGACATAATTCCAGAGACAACTAATCAATTCATCACTGCACTTCCAGAAAATCATAAAAAGTAAAAGGAAGAAGTTGGACCATGTTGATGCCAACAATTTTCCTCAAATTCCTCATCAGTCAGAAGATACATGAGAAAGGCCCACTAATTCTTTTCAGACCGAAAAGGCCTAATTACAAAAACAAAGAAAAAGGGTTGAACTTTTCCATTTTCACTCCTACTCGTGTAAAATTATAAATCCAAAGTATAGAAGGAAATGAGGATTAACCTTAAATTCAGTAAAAACAAAGTCCTTTAAGAAACACAAACTGCAGTACAATTCAACTTTATCCACTGAATACCAGCAAAACTGCAATGTCAAACTTTCAAGACGCTGAAATCATATTACAATATGACAATTTCATATGACAGTAAAGGAATCTATAGATTTTCAGAAGATGCAAAGTGAAAAGGGCCTCTCATAAATATAATTAAGTTGTTCATTTTTTCTCTAACGTGTCTTGATTTGCAAACTATTTTCTTCCTAAAATTATTAACACATGCACCCTCTTATGTAACAAACAAACTGTTCTGTGTACCAAACATTAGAAGCTAAAAAGGACACAATTTTCAGTCTGATCACACCCTTTAAAAAATAAATCTCACATAATTAAACAATAAACTCAAAACCCATCAAGTAAATAACATAAAGAATGACTAAAAGATAACAAAAAGACACAAACTTTAGCCTTGAAAGTCTAGTGCATTCTTCTTCCTCAGCCAAAGATTCTTCTTGTACAGACTTGCCTTGATCGATAGAAACTTAGAAGCCAAAATCTTTGCATTATTTTTAACACCCAATTGGCTTAATTTCTCAATCACGTCACCATCTTTCAACAGTTTACCAGCACACATAAGGTTGATCGTTTCAAGGCCTGATCTTTTTGCAATTTATTCTTGTTTTGTGGCTCCAAATGCAATACAGATTTTATGAGTCTAAAGATGAACACACGAGATAATATGCATGAGTGTTTGAATTACGTTTTGGTATTTCAGAAGAAGATTACATTACAAAACAATCATTTCCGAGCACAAATGTTTTTTTTTCTTTTTTCTCTCAAACTAATATGAAGAATTGTAGTAGCTTTATGTCGGTTGGTATCAAAGATTTTGAAAAAACATGGATTCGTAATCAAGTACACTAACCTTGTCTCGCCATGACATATTTCGAGTAGGGGAGAATCCAGAAAGCAGTTGCAAAAATGAGCTTATTCGCATTAAAAAAACAACAGCAAGATGTGGCTTCACTCGCATTCCAAAATAGTAGCAAAATATGTTTCACTAGCAAAAGTTCTAACAAATGATAGTCATTCAACTTGCTTGTCTTTTCTACGAAGTTGAATCTCATATTGAATTTTGAAGGAACAGAAATTTCAAATACCTCTTAGCAGTTTTTTGAAGGGGAAATTTTTATTTCCGCCTTACATTTGTTGTAGGAACCATTGCCTTTGCTTGTTGTGTGTGGGTGTGCTGGCTTCTCTATGGCAACATGTTCAATTTTTCATTTATTTCCTTCTGTAACTTCCTTGATGGTGGCTGGCATTTGTGAGATGACCAAATTAGGGTGGCCGACACAAACCCTAAACAAGCTAGAAATTCATAATAAGTCATTTAAAGTCATTAATTAGCTAAAAGTTCCATAAAATAAGTCAAAATAGACAAATGCGAAAGTATAACACAGTCCGGTATCGGGGTGTCACCAGTCATGAGCAACTACAATTCATCTCAGAATGAGAAAGGACAACATAGTTTGAGCAAAATGCTAACACAAAGCTAAATAAGATTGGAAGGAGAAACACTGGGCTGCAAACACCAAGAAGCTACCTAGTCAACTCTAAGGATCCGCTGGAAAGCAAATCAGCACTCACTATCGCGACCCGAGGCTCCTGGATCTACACACAAGGTGCAGTGACTAATGTGAGTATGCCAACTCAGTAAGTAATAAAAGTAAAGGCAGCTGAGCAATAAGAAAATACGTAAACCATGTCATAATAGCAAACAGTATAAGTCCAGAACAACGCAGTAAAGTAATAAAAGTCATAAAAAGACAACTTAGTTCAGTAAAACCTTTTATAAAACATCCTTTAATAGTTCAAACGAGTAATGAAAATAGTGAGTAAATGGATAGAAATGTAAATAGCCCCTTTGGCAAAACAAGTACCATAAACCGCCCCTTGGGCATAATATCAATAGAACCAGCCCCTCGGGCTACCTCACAATCACTTGTATCAGCTACTCGGGCAACAACATGAAACAACAACAACTCATCGGGTAATATCATATCACACACATTGGGTACCCACGCTCAAGGGATGTACATACTCCGGAGGGGCTCCTGCAGCCCAAGCGCTATCACAAGCCATCTCGTGGTAAAATAAATCAATCCCTCTGCCTCTCATATATCGCAATCAGTACAAACCACTGAGGCGCGTAGCCTGATCCCATGATAAACTCACAACATAGGCCCTCAGCATCACTCAGTTAGGAATAACTCAAGTTAATTTATAGGCTATTCAATTGAGCATAGGAGGATTATGCGTTACTTTCCAAAGCAGAAGAAGAGAGTTTACCAGCTAAGCATAAGATTGGGGGGACTGCACAGTAGTTGGTATTTTTATCTTTCAATACTAGTATTAGCACCCGCGCGGATGCGCAGAATCATGTCAAATATTTAAGTTATTTAGATTGTATGTAAATCATCTTAAAATTTACACTTTCTCAGTAAATATAAAAAATCATTGGATATTAATTACTACATGAAAAAAATTAACCGTTTCTTCTATTTTTCTTTTTTGATGCTACTCTTGCCGGTGTCACACCTCCTTTTTTACACAACACCCCGAAGTGTAGTATATAAGGGAGTTTTTCCAATTTAAGTGACATTATTTAAAATGAGATTATTTATTCAATTTTATTCAGAGTAGCTACTTGGGATGGCTTGTTTTCTGATGTCCTAAGTCACCGGTTTATTTTAAATCCCAAATCGAGAAAAATTCGACTTGCCTTTTGAAGTCTGCGAACCAAAAATTCTGAATAAGGAATTCTGTTAACCCGAGGGAATGTATTAGGCACCCCCGGATTGTGTGGTTCTAGCACGGTCGTTTAAACTATCATAATTGGCTTATTATCTGATTTTAATACATGTTTTAGCCTATGGTATATTTTAACTTATTAAACCGCTTTTTAATTATTTTAAAGAAGATTTCAACGTCATCTAAAACGCATCTTTTGGACTACGATACATGAAATGTACCCACAGTCCGAGACACATTTTATTTAACGTTGTTGAGATTTGGATTTGGGTCACATGAAATGCACACCCGAGTTTAGGAAAGTAATTTTTTAAAATAGCGCGCCTAAAGCAACTACACACTTTCAAATTTGTGAGGGCCATGAAAAATTCAACTAAATGGCACAACTCAATTTCTAAAGTATTAAAATTCATTAAGTGAGGGCCATGAGTTTTGAAATTTTATTTGGCATGGCACGCCTCGAATTATTTTAAAAGATTGCACTCAACTTAAAGAAAATTACGGATGTTCATAATTTGTTCCTAAAATTTTGGGGATTATTGTTAGGCATGATTATGAAAATTATTGTAGAAGAAATAAGCTAGCTAAAGAGCCCAAACCCAACTTAGTCTTAATGCCCCCAAAATCCCTTTGTTCCAATTTACTACCGTAGCCACTTATTATCCAAATGTTCATTCTTGATTATTATTTTTAAGTCCATAGATCCTTTCCCAGCCCAATCATTACCTAACATCCCATTTAAATTCCCAAACCTTACTAATTAAATCTTATTACTTAGTTTATCTTATTAGCTTAATTGATCACTCCACGGACAGAACAAAGATAACACGTCATCCTCAAACCATTAACACACAAAATATTCAGGAAACTAAATAAACCAAAAATAAGAACAGATGTGTCACGACCCAAAACCCAAATCCGATCGTGGTGGCGCCTCTCGTGAAGACAAGGCCAGCCGACGCTTACTCAAATTTAGTACTAACAGTTTAATAAATCAATAAGTCATTTATAAGGATGAATAATCCAATCCTTTAGGTAGTCAACAATACAATTCTATAAACATGCGGAATAAGAACCCAACTCAGCCCGACGTCGGGGTGTCACTAGTCATGAGCATCTATTAGAGTATAAACAAAACTACAAGGTATGAAATATACAAAACAGGACTGATGAACAAAAGGACAGAAAAGCGGTGCTGCGAACGCTGACAGCCACCTTGCTAAAACTCCGATAACCTTGCCTCCAATCACCAAAACCCGCTGTCGGGTATATAAATACTTGCATCTGCACACAAGGTGCAGGGAGTAAAGTGAGTACTCCAACTCAGTGAGTAATAAGGGTAAATAACAATTGAGCAGTAAGAAATCACGTAAAGCAAGCCATCATGCTATATAGGAGCAGTGTAAACCTTTGAGAAAAACAGTGAAACTGTAAAATCTTTAGAAAAATTTTGGCTCAGTTTAAAACCTCTTTTGAAAATGTCTTTTTCCAACAGTTAAGCAAATGAATGTAAAACAAGTAGTGCAAACAAGCATAAAAGTCAGCCCCTCAGGCACAACGCTCCGTTAACAGATAACACTAGGATATCAGGTAATTACTGCAAGAAGTAGCATAAAAGCCAATGAAATAAAAGTGCAGAAATATATGACAAATAATACAGATAAGAACAAATGCATGAGTGCAATGCAATGCATATGACGGTACACTCTGGTACCCACTGCGGCGTGTAGCCCGAGCCATCCATTTATTTATCGTCGAAGGCGCTCACTGGGGGTGTGTACAGACTCCGGAGGGGCTCCTACAGCCCAAGCGCAATATCAAGCCATCTCGTGGCATCAACCAGGCTCTCGGCCTCAATATCAATTTAATCAACCAGGCTCTCGGCCTCAATATCAAAATAAAAAGTAGAAATCTGCCCCTCGGGCTCAGTATCAAAATGACAAGTAGAAATCTGCTCCTCGGGCTCAGTATCAGTAACTCAGAACAGTATCAGCCCCTCGGGCTCACTCTCAGAACAATATCATATAGTAACCGCTGCGGCGCGCAGCCCGATCCGTATATCCTCATAATACAGGCCATCGGCCTTACTCAGTCAACATAATTACATAAGCCACTCGGGCAATAATAAAACATGATGCTCAGCCCAAAAATATTTTTAATAATATCATTTTGAGTGTTTAAGGCTTAATAACTTGGCTGAGTTTTTGAAACGGTGGAAAATACGTGACTGAGTTCAAATATATAATTAAATTAGTGAGGAATTATCGACACAATCCCTGAAGGGTTCAAATAATTGGCACAAAGCCCAACTATGGCAATCAGCCCAAATTATGATGATAATAAGTAGTTTTAGTCAAATACGCAGTAATTTCATCAATCGGGACGGACCAAGTCACAAACATTCTCTAATCATAACAACTGACATTCCATGAATCTGATGCTCACAATACATGATATATATATATAGAAATTCATAACCAACTGCCGAGTCAACAAACCATTGAGTCTATACTTCTGACAAGAACCATTACCTCATTCTGAACAAATTAATGATCTTTTCTCTTTAATATACTTCACATAATATGACTGCACCGATCCTAGATCCAATAATCTCGTCTCACCCAGTACGAACTGCTCTGGCAATAAGCTACCCCGGACATGATCAAAAGTCTCATATGATGCCACAATGTGACAATAAGCTATGAACTCGAATGTTACAAAAGGAAAACAAACTCTGGAAGGAACTACTCAACTCACGCACTCATATGGACTTTTCTTAGAAAATAGGAAGCAAGGCATACAAAAATAGAATATAGAAAATTGTAATCAAAATCACACTGTTGTGGCGTGCAACCTGATCCAAATAAAATACCTATGGCGGCGTGCCACCCGATCCATGCATAGAATTCACTTAAGGAGATATACATTGAGCTAAATTTCTCATTACAACAAAATATCGAATGTCGGCCACAAACATGCTAAGTGCATAATACCATCCTTGGGGAGACAGATAGCGCCATATGCTAGAAAACTCAAGCACAACCGAAGTGCGATATATGATCTGAATCTCAAGAGCCATCCTTCTCACATAACACCATCGCTAGGCGGAACCTCAGCACATAAAAAATTTATCAAGCCGTTTCACAACCCATACGGCACAATATATCATTACGTGAATAGCCGACGACGAAATAACACCCAACGTCCGAATACTCCTCCATAAGGAGCGCTATGCTGAAATGAACACATCCGGCCTGACATAGAGCCCATATTCATATTTAAATATATTCACAGACCTCAAGCTGATTTTGATCTTACCGAACTAGGCCAATAATCTTTCCTTGGTCCATAATAAACCCCTTTTTCCCATAACACACAAGAACAACCATCATAACCGGAGCAATCCTCCACAGTCCACAACCCAATAAGCTGAGTGCCCTCTAGGCATTAATTTTCAAATTAACAATGTCACCAAAATCTTCATACTTGGTTAGTTCTTCAATCAATCAAGTGACTACATGCCCCACTTAAACAATCTTCTTGTGGGGCACGCTCCCACGACTTCCGTAATAGATAATAAGTCTTCACATCCATACTACCAACAACACTAATACTGAAAAGCGATCAAGAATCCATAACCAGGATGCAAAGCCTTTTTTGCAAAACACCGATCTTAGGTGACATTGAAGACAATGACAGCTCACTCTAAACATTCAAATTCCTTTACTACTCATCCAAGCTCGTGACTTCCTTGTCAATAATGAACCGCAACCTTGTTCCTCACTTCAAATTCCCTACTACTCATTGCACCCAACATGCAAATATACGATAGAACAAGATTTTCATCATAACACCAGAACCACTAATAGATTAATACTTCATCATATAGAAAATTTTCACGTAACTCATTTCAGGAGAACCATAGCAACACATAAGTGAATTCTCATAACCGTAGAATATGCGAATCTTCAAGTAGTGGTCTAAGCCACCATAGCCCTTTTGGGATCCGCCTACACATAACAGGCCATAACACTAGAATACTTCCGAATAAAATCAATTATGGCGGCCGACAAGCATCACACGTACCTTCACAAATCACTTGTATAACTTAATCACGTTGAAGAAACTTGTCATTGCCACCATCATGCCAATTCAATCATGGTTAACCAAATCTACTTCTTCTAACTTATCCTCTATTGTCTTAGAAATAACAATAACTCCATTCAACACATAACGAAATCGATCTGTACTCATCCTGAGTGGTCTTGTAACACGAGACCATGCTATCTCAAATCCCATGAATCACCTCATACCTTCCTTGTGAGCATATTCACATCTCAACTGGTAAATCCATTATGATAATTCATCTACGAATCCGGAGTCATTTTCTCTCATTTCCCCAAATGTTACACTTCAAGCCGAAGATATCATAAAACATTCCAAGCCTCTTTTCATAATCTACTGCAACAGCTCGATTCTTAACCATACTTATGGGCATGAAATCATAACATGAGTCAATAAGCCAACCATAACACACCTTTAATAATTCCTTTGCTCAAATTACCTCTTATGTTCTTCTCCCTTAGCTGAAATAACACATCAATATGCTAATAACCGGAGATCTCACAAATAGACGACCAAGCAATCCAACCGTAGGCGGTGGGACTCTCCCACTTAGCTTGAAGCCACTATTACACAACTCTGAAACCCACCAAGATTCTTTATCGCTTATTGACATGACCTTGCGCAATTAAACTGCCAAATTCCTTGGAATCCTTCCGTTAGCATTTCATGAACACTCTGAATCTCTAACAACACACATATTAGACCTCTTACCGAATAACTAGTAAAATCTTTCGCAGGAGCTTCACCAATCACGCGACCGTTGACCTACTCATAGGAGATAACCCACTTAAGCCCGTGCTCATTCACTGGCTGCACGAATCCATTCACTCCTCGTGGACATGAACTAAATGTGAGATATCTTCCAATTCAAAGTTATGTTGTATCCTTCTTCATATCAAGTAGCTCCTTTTCGTCATATCAAATCTCCCAACGTTATTCTAGCCAATATTTCAAATTAAGCTTGTAAACCTAGTCACTGTCCACCATGAATCCCAAATCACTCTAAACTTTTCTCAAGGAGTGTAGTCATCCTACCATAGAACCCATATGCTACTCTTCCCCAAAGGCAAATTGAAGAAAGCAATAAGACCAACGAATGTAATGTATTTAACAAGGACAATGACACCACATCATAGATGAAAATTCCACCATGCTCGAAAATACAAAGTTTTGTTACTCCATCAAACCAAACTTGAACATTCATAGCCCGATTGCCTCTCCTCCACCGAAAATAAAATTCCGAATCTCTAAATCTTGCATTGAGTAAACATCATTCCAAGTCATTCACTACTTCAACGCATAGACAAGCATCCTACCATTACACCAATACTGTGTGATAGCAATGCACGAATTGTTATAACAATTAATGCCAAATCTCAAAACCGTAGGTAATACCGATACTGAGTAGAAACAATAGAACGGCGTTCCGCAAGGCGATGACAATAGCCCAATCAAACACGCCGGGAGGAACATTCCGCACCATATATGTAGTAACATTACAATTTCCTCAATTCCTAATTGATAACAAGCGTTTCACGTCGCATAAGATTGAATAGGAAGGAAATAAAGGCATAAACCTCAAAGGAATCAAACCGCATGATGAGGAATAAAGAAGGGAAGTGCTCATAATAGCACTGCAGCCTCTCAAAGATAAGTACAGACGACTATGTACCGATCCGCAAGACTCTACTAGACTCGCTTATGACTCGTGAGACCTAAGGGAATCTACTGCTCTAATACCATGTGTCATGACCCAAAATCCACCAAGGGTCGTGATGGCGCCGGACACCATTGTCAAACAAGCCAACAACAAATAACTAGTAACTTCTCATTTTAAATATTTCTGAAATCACTTCCTTTATACGTTTAAACAATACATAATAAATTCCACTGAATAAATAATGAAATATTTAACAATTTTAAATTTCTAAATAAACCCATAGACATCTCAGAACCCGGTGTCACAAGTGCATGAGCATTTACTAGGGAATGAAATAAAATACAATAACTTTCCGGTATAAAAAGTGGATAGAAATGAAAATACAGTACAATACTCTAAAAGAGACTCTGTTGGAGGCGGGTCGTCTCGATAAGTGAAGCTCACCTAAGTCTCCGTATCAACCATGCTGCTATACCACTAAGCCACTAGTCACACATAAACCTGTGCCACAAAAATACACAGCAAGTGTAGTATGAGTATGAAAATAACATGTACTCAGTAAGCATCCCGTCTAATCTCGAAGAAGTACATACAAGAGGTCGACTTCGACACTTACTAGTGGTCCAATAATAATATTTTAATAATGTGAATAATCATGGGTTTTATAGGACAAATGTAAACTAATAAATCCTGAAACAGGTAAACAATTCCTTTTTAATAATAATATATTTCCAAAGATTTATATTTCATCATTTTTTTCAATTTATCTCAGGCCAAGGAAGGCAAATATCAACATCCATAAATCTCAGGGCAAGCAATACAAGCACGCGCAAATTATGCCGATGTCGTACGGTCCGATCCAATAATTATTTAAACTGTGCACTGCAGAGGGTCGAATGGCGCGAACCATAGATGCATCTATTACCCTGCTCGCAAATCATACATGCTGCACATTAAAATATGAATAAATAGTTACCCCGCTTGCAAATCATACATGAGACGCAGGTACACATAGAAACACACATTCAAAGATTCGATCAAGACTTCACCAGGGAATCAATTATTCAAAGAAAAGTCAATTCTCATTTAACAATTTAAGAAAAATGAAGTTTAAACTTTTAGAAATTTTTTTACTAATTCGATATGATTTAAGCAACTTAAGTTGTCAATAAGATTAAAAATATTTCAGGTATAGCATGCTTTTGGGTCCTAGACTACCCAGACTTAAACATAATAGTAGCTATGCACAGATTCTCATCCCCCACAAATAGAAGCACATAACCAGTTATATCAGCTATGGGGACAATTCCCTCTTACAAGGTTAGAAAAGAGACTTACCTCGCTCCGAAGTTACAAAACCGGCATTCCACGCCCTTTCGAAGACTGAAATCGATGCAAAATGCACCAAAGATAGCCAACAATTATGTAAACCATCAATATATGCTCAAACACTCATAACAATTCAATTTATATCAATTCCCAGCTCCGCACGAAAAGTCGATAAAAATCACCCTCGGACACACGAGCTCTGATTCCGAAAATTATTAAAAATAAATAATTACCATATCTCATTTGGTCTATATCCAGAAATTCATCAAATTTCTTCCATGAATCGACCCTCAAATCAAGGATTTACCATTTTTCAACTTTGGGGCTCAAAATTCCAATTTCTACAATCCAAACACGGATAAAAATAGAAACCAACAGAAATAATCATAGAGAAACATCAAAATAAAGGTCAAATATTTACCCCCTTTTTGAGATGAAAACAACGCCACAAAAATCACCTCAAACGGTGCTTTAGAACTCAAGATATGCCCAAAATACTAAAATTCTTGGTTTAAAACAATGTCCAGGTGATTTTCTTCATCGCCTTCGCGGGAGATTTTCGTGTTCGCGAAGGAAAATTTTTCGCATTGACTGGTCAACCCATAAATCCTTATTCGCATTCGCGTAACATCTCTCACGTTCGCGAAGAACTAATCTTCACACCAGAAACCACCAATTTTTCCCAACATGGAAATGAGCATAACTCCCTCATACGATGTCCAAATTCGACGTTTCTTTTTTCTATGGATCCGTAATTACGATATGGATCTAATGGTTCAATAAAAACTTAATTTGGATCTTACTTTCTTAATATGATACCCTTTATGCCCAAAGAAACGATGTTGAAACATCAAATAAGAGCGCGATACTACCCGAAATACGCCCAAGGCCCCCGTGACCCGTTCCAATCACACCAACCAACTCCATAACATAACACAAACCTTCTCGAGGCCTCAAATCATACCAAATAACATCAAAACTACTAATTGTATATCGATTCAAGCCTAATGAACTATTGAACTTCTAACTTCCACATCTAATGCTGAAACCTATCAAATCACGTCCGATTGACCTCAAATTTTGCTCACAAGTGACATTTGACATTGCGAACCTACTCCAACTTTCAGAATCGAAATCCAATCCCGATATAAAAAAAGTCAAACTCTCGGTCAAACTTCTCAAAAACCTTCAAATTTATATCTTTATCCAAATGACTTCAAAATGACCTACAGACCTCCAAATCCACTTCCGGACGCGCTTCCAATACCAGAATCACCATACGAAGCTATTTCTGGACTCAGAGTCCCAAATGAAAATTGATAACATTGAAATGCACTCCAACCCATATTTAGGAAATCCTTCCAAAAAGCCAATTTTCCATAATAGGGGCTGAAACGCTCCTAGTTTATCCAAAACCCGATCCGGACATACGCCCATGTTCATAATCATCATACGAACCTGCTAGAATTTTCGAATTCTGATTTTGAGGTTCCTTTATTCAAAAATCTAATCTTAGTCAATTCTTTCTATTTAAAGGTTCCGCAATGAGAATTCTCTTTCCAAATCAACTCCGAACTTCCCGAATTAAATTTCGACCATGCGTACAAGTCATAAGTAAAAATGCCTATGGCCTCAAACTATTGAATGACGCTCTAGAGATCAAAACGAACTTTTAGGTCGTTACATACAAGACCGCAGAAGTGGTGTTCCAATTGTAGAAGCGGCCAAGGCAGGCCAGGAACCGCAGAAGCGGCTTTATGACCACAGATGCCGCCCCAGCCGCTTTGCCCATTTTCACAGATGCGGTACCTCCCATCACAGAAGCGGGACCGCAGATACGGTCCCCTAAGCACAGAAGCAGTTAGCTTCATTTAATACAGGTTCTAAGTCATTTTTGACACTTTTCACTCCTCCATTGGCGATTTTGGGAGCTTTTGAGAGAAGATTTCGACCTATCAATTTGAGGTAAGCTTATCCCACTTATTCTTAGCTTAATACTTATATTTTAGGTAGATTAAACACTAGAATCAAGGTAAAATCATGAGGTTAGAACAAAACCTAGGGTTTTGACAAAGCTTAGATTTTACCACAAAATTTGTTATAAAATGAATTAGAAAATACATATTATTGATCCTTAGGTAATAGAGAACATCTTCCTTCGAAAAATTTTGGAATTCGGGCATGTGGGCCATGGGTCAGGTTCTAAGAAACTTGTGGTAAGGGTTGGACAATTACTTAAATAGCTAGAATGTAATCTTGTGCACTTATATTGATTAGTTCCTACCTTATTTAACTAGTTTTGGATCGTTTGACTCTGAATTGAGGGTTTTGGCTCGTTCTTGGTATTGGAAGTGCACTTTGGAGAGAGGTGAGTCTCCTTTCTAACCTTGTAAGAGGGAATTGTCCCCATAGGTGTAATAATTGAGTAATTTGCTACTAAATGCGAGGGCTATGTACGCACTAGGTGACGAGAGTCCGTGCGTAGCTACTATTATGTTAATTGTCCGAGTAGTCTAGGAGCCGTAACATGCTATATTTATGAATGTTTCTATATTTCTTGGTAATGTGATCACTTAGGATATGCTAGAGATTTGGAAAAGGAATATAAGCGAATGTATACACTTGTTGGTTACTTGTATGAATTTACGTGGAATTAAATGTGCATTCATGTGTTTTTTTATATTAATTGATATTTGTGGATTGGGCCGATCACCTTGGTAGAAATAGATGCATCTATGGTTCACGCCATTCGACCCTCTGTCAATGCATAATTTATTTTCTGTTGGATCAGGTTGTCGACCTCGACATGATGTGTGCATGATATATATATATATATATATATAGAGCCTGAGAATTTTAAATATCGATATTGTCCTTCATGGCTTGATACGAATCGATAAGATAATGAAGAGTAAAATCTTGGAACCTCCTTGTTATTTGAGAAGGTGTTACCTGTTTTCTTGCTCTGTGTGTAAAATTGCCAGGTAAATCCATGTTTTTCCTCACATCTTCACCATATTATTATTGGACCACTAGTAAGTGTCGAAGTTGACCATCTCGTTTCTACTACTTCGAGATTAGACGGGATACTTGCTGAGTACACGTTGTTTTCGTACTGTAACGACCCGGCTGGTCATTTTTGGAATTTACGCCCCGATTTCCCATTAACTACTTTTCCTAAGTTCATTTTTGATATTTTGGTTTACCGGGACATTCGGTGTTAGGATTCGGAGTGCTTTGGGACACTTAGTCCCTAAATGAGAGCTTAAGTGTTGAAAAATGGTCCATAGTCGGAACAGTGTGAAGACGACCTCGGAATGGAAATCTGATGGTTCCGTTAGCTCCGTTAGGTGATTTTGGGGTTGGGAGCGTGTTCGTAATGTATTTTGGAGGTTCGTAGATCATTTAGGCTTGAAATGCCGAAGTTTGAATTTTTGAAGTTTCCAGTCCGATGGTGAGTTTTTGACCCGAGTGTCAGAATGGAATTCCGTAAGTTGCAGTAGCTTCGTCATGTCATTTGGGATGTGTGTGCAAAATTTCAGGTCACTCGGACGTGTTTTGGTTAGGTTTTTGATCGAAAGTGTGTTTTGTTGGAATGTGAAGTTCTTAGGCTTGAATCTTTGATTAATTCGTGTTTCCGGCGTTGTTTTAGGTGGTTTAATAATTGGAACAAGTTTGAATGATGTTATGGAATATGTTTGTAGGTTTGGTTGAGGTCCGGGGGCCTCGGGTGTATTTCGGATGCTCAACGGGGCATTTTAGTGTTCGAAAAATTGCAGAAAAATTCTTAGCTGTTGCAGGTTTGATTTTCCTTCTTCGCGTTCGCAGAGCCTCGATCGCGTTCGTGTAGGTTATTTTACTCCTCCTTCGTGCTCGCGGCCCCCTCTCACGCGTTCACATAGTGTAATCCTGGAGGGGGCCAATTTTCCTTATACGCGTTCGCATACTCACCCCGCGTTCGCATTGCTTCAGCATCTTCCCCATCGCGTTCGCATGTGCAACTTCGCGTTCGCATAGGGAAATTTCTGGCCCTTTCATTTTTCCTTCAATGAGTTCGCGTTCCCTTTCATCGCGTTCACATAGGTTGAGACCCCAGGCCTTCGCGTTCGCACTCCTCCCTTCACGATCGCGAAGGGCATTTTGGCCAGCTAATAATTTCTTCTTCGCGAACGCGAGTAACCCTCCGCGTTCGCGATGCTTTAAACTCCTGAACAATTTTTAACATTCAAAAACGAGGGTTTTTGCCATTTTTAACAAAACTCAAGCTAGAGAGCTCGGATTTGGGAGAAATTTCGAGGGGTTTTCAAGAGCAACGATTGGGTAACAATTCTATACTCTTTTATGCTTAATACCGACTAATCTAATCACAATTTCATCTTTAAATTTTGGATTTTTGAATGAAAATTGGGTGAAAGTTCATAAACCAAACTATTTGGTTTTGAGGGGGCATTCGACCTCCGATTTGGGAGATTTTTATATGGTTAGACTCGTGAGAGTACGAGGGTTTTGAAAACGTAAAAATTATTCGATTCCGAGACGTTGGCTAGAGGGGCATTTTGATAATTTTACCTATTTTCACGCCCTAGCTTTAAATTTAATAGTGGAATCAGTTGTTTGCAATATTATTTATGATGTGGAATTGAATTGAATAGATTTGGGCCATTTGGAGTTGGATACTCATGGAAAAGGCGCGGTTTCTAGTGATATTGAGCCGGTTTGATGTAAGTGGCTTGTCTAACCTAGTGTGGGGG
>MU714659.1:50725-136413 GCA_026770625.1 Nicotiana glauca
ACTCCACTTTATGTTTATCGATATCTCTAGCCCCAGGATTTAAATTTTTAATGCCCTCTATATATATATAAAAATTTGTTCTTTGAATCATTAAATGTTAAATTAGTTGATTATTATTAAAAATATTGCATATATTATCTTAAAATTGTCAGGTAGTTTATTTTTCGACACCATATTTGGCTTAACCTCAATGCAAACTACTCAAATTGTATTCCAATTCAAATTCAAATATAATATTAGTTTGTTAGTAATTGTCACGACTCGAATTTTTCACCATCGGGAGTCGTGATGGCGCCTATAATGTGAGCTGGGCAAGCCAATCATTTGAACAATTTAACTTTTTAACCATTTTATATTCTTTAACAGTTACGAAGATATAACATTTTAACAGCGGAATTTAACATAAACAGAGCAAAAATAATAAGCTATCTGAGCATAAATATCTAATACAATCGTTTGAGTCTCGACTACCTAGAACTAGTGTCATAGTTTCACAGACGGTCTAAGAATACTACAAATAAAGATCTGAAAGTAATAAATACAACACTGTCTCTGGAAATGCATGAAAGAAATAGGAATAGTAGATAGAAGAAGACGCCAAGGCCTAAGGGCGCCTGCAGGACTACCTCGGGTCGCCTGATGAGCAAGAATATGCAATTCCACCGCGGTTTGAAGTCTACTCCACTGGGATCTACACAAAAGAGTGTAGAGTGTAGTATCAACACAACTGACCCTATGTGTTGGTAACTGTCTAACCTAACCTCGGTGAAGTAGTGACGAGGCTAGGACCAGACTACCAAATAAACCTGTGCAATTCAAATATATATATATACAGCGGAAAAGAAATACAGGAAATAACCAGTCAATGTAGGAGGGGGAAACATGCTATGGGAAATAACAGATAAAGTAGAATCTCAAGAGAATTTTCAGGAAACCAAAATTCAACTTCTAACAAGGATAAGGAAAACAAAGGCAGATTTCACTCTCATTTCATAACTCGTTGCAGGCGTGCAACCCAATCCCATTTCTTATATCCTGTGGTAGGCGTACCACCCGCTCCTATTTCATAAAATCTTGTGGTAGGTGTACCATCCTCTCCCATTTCATTAAATCTCGTGGTAGGCGTAGCACCCGCTCCCATTTCATTATATCAACAGTTCTTCCAAATGAAATTTACTCCAATAAATGCAACAATTAATACGAAGTCATAAGACAACAAGTACACAATAATTATGATTCACTTAGGAAAACAAATAATGACAAGTGGCAATTAATTATGGACATTCATGAGAAATTAGGAAATTTAATATTTAGTATACTAAATGTCAAGTAGCAATTAAGTCACATAAACATGTATGTGATGACCTAACCCGTCATCTCATGTGTTATCGCCCCGTTTCCCCCATTTTATACTTCTTCATGTTTCATTATCGGCATTTGGTGTGTTAGAGTTGAATTGGATTGGTTTTGGTAGGAAATATGACACTTAGTGTCTTCAAGGAAGGTTTGTTTTGGAAAAGTCAACCGAACGTTGACCTATGAGTTAGAAGGCTCGGATGTGATTTTTGGTGTTTTAATTAGCTTTGGGGGGGGGGGGGGATTTTCTCCTTAGGNAAGTTAGTATTTTGGCGAAATCCAGTTGATAGGTGAGGTTTTGATACGAGGATCGGAATGGAATTCCAAAAGTTTCTGTAGCTTCGTTAGGTTATTTTTTATGTGTGGGCAAAATTTTAGGTCATTCGGAGGTGTTTTGGTTGGGTTTTTTATCAAATACATATTTCGGAAGATTTTGAAGAACTTAGGCTTGAATCCAATGTGATTTGATGGTTCTAGCGTTGTTTGATGTATTTTGATGACTGGAACAAGTTTGAATAATGTTTTGGAATATGTTGGTATTTTTGGTTGAGGTCCCGGGGGCCTCGAGGTGAGTTCGGATGGTTAAACGGATGCATGTTGCTGAAGCCTGCTGCAACTGGTATTGTTGCTTCTGCGAGTCTTGTACCACAGAAGAAGACACGCTTATGCGAAGGATCTACTGCAGAAGTGGTGAGGAGGCCTGGGCGCTGGTTCCGTAGAAGCGATTGGGTAGCCGCAGAAGCTGTATCGCTTATGCGATGGTGTAACTACAGAAGCGGTTGGGCTCAAGTTTGGTGTTTTCGCAAAAGCAGGAGGAAATCCGCAGGAGCGAAGTCGCAGAAGCAACTTGTTGACCGCAGAAGCAGTCATGGCCTTATTTGAAATTTCCGCATAAGCGGAAGAATAGTCACAAAATCGGTCCCGCATAAGCGGGAAGGGGACCGCAAAAGCGAAAAGTGCTGGGCAGACTTATAATATTTCCTCCGCGAGCTAGGTCTTATTTTCACCATTTTTGAGCAACCTTGGGAGTCTTTTGACGAGGATTAAAGAGGGTTTCGACTGGAATTGATTGGAGATGAGTCTCGTGACCTAGAATCATCATTTTATTGAAGAATCAACACATAAATTCATGGAAATTTTGATTAAAGATGGAAGAACTATGGATTGACTTTTGAAATGGAAAATTGGAGTTTGAGGGAGCATTTGAGCTTGGATTTTGGTAAATTTGATATGTATAGACTCTTTGCGAGATAAGGAATCTGGTGAAGTGAATTTTCTAATTTTTCGAGAAGTGTGCCCGTGGCTCGGGTTTTGTCAACTTCATGATTTTTGATATTTTTTGAGTCTTTTCGATTGGGTTATGTTTACTTAGCCTATTGTAATGTATTACTTGTGGTTTTGATCAGATTCGACACACGAGGAGGTCGATTCGAGAGGAAAAGGCATAACGAGCTAGACTTTTGGCCGGCTTGAGGTGAGTAATAGATGTAAATGATGTCCTGAGGGTTTGAAACCCCGAAATTTCACATTGTAACACTATATTGAGGTGAGACACGCGCTCTATGATGAGTGCGGGGTCGTTTGTGGTTGGGGATTCTGACTTGGTCCGTCCTGAGTGATGTTTACACAGTGTTTTCAACTAAGACTTGTTTGATAATCATCCTACTTGGACTAAATTGTTATATTTGGTCTTTGTGCCGATTATTTCAATCCTTCAAGGATTTCTATCACTGTTTTCACATTATTTGACTTGTTAACTGAATTCAGTCCTAAGTTTAAATACTGTTTTGAAATGCTCAGCCATCTTTCCAAGACTTGAAAACAAAAACACTATTTTTATTGACATTCTGAGATGAGAACTTATTATTTTAATATTGCCCGAGAGGCTTATATGAATTTCTGCACTGAGAATGGATCGGACTGTGCGCCGCAGAGGTATTATATTGATATTGAGGCCGAGAGCATGGTTGGTGCCACGAGATGGCTTGATTATTTGCGCTTGGGCTGTAGGAGCCCCTCCGGAGTTTGTACATACCCCCAATGAGGGCCGTCAACGTTAAATGGATCGGGCTACACGCCGCATCGGGTACTAGAGTGTACCATTCTATGTGTTGCATTGCATTCGTGCATTTGATATTTATCTGGTTTACTTGTTATAGTATTTCTGTACCTTATTTCATCGGTGAGTTGCTTCATGATTACATGTTCTGGACTGCTAGTTATAGCTTACATTGTATTATTCCATGATTTCTTATTCTCAGCCTTTATTTGTGTTTATTACTCACTGGGTTGGAGTACTCACATTACTCCCTGCACCTTGTGTGTAGATCCAGGTACCACACAGGCTGAGTGAGGACTTGATTAGCAGCACAGCATCATTCGGGAGCATCGAGGTAGCTGCATGGTGTTCGCAGCCTTGATCTCTCCCTTCTATCTCTATCCTTTTACTCCGTATTTTCCTAGACAGTCTTGTATTAGGTGGATATTCTATATTAGAGGCTCGTATTCGCAACACCGGATTCTATTGGGCTATGTTGTGATATTTCAATTGAACTTCCACAGGTTTTATTATAAATTATGAACTTGAATGTAATGACTTAGTAAATTTGTTGTGTTATTTATCTATAATCTGAGTAAGAATTTGGGTTAATGTTGTCGAATGGTCGGGCTTGCCTAGAAGTGTGTTGGGCGCCATCATGACCGGTGTTGGGGTCGTGACAAGTTGGTATCAGTGCCTAGGTTACTTGGTCTCGCGAATCATGAGCCGGTTTAGTAGTGTCTCGCGGATCGGTACAGAGACGTCTGTATTTATCCTCGAGAGGCTGCAAAACCTTTAGGAAAAACCTCATATTCTTGAAATTCTTTTCGTGCGACTCTGTTTATCCGAGAACTAAACCTCTATATTCTATTCTCTCGCAGATGGCGAGGACTCATGGTACCAGACGTGGCGGACGACCACCCGTACCACCTACTGTGGCCACTAGAGGACGTGGACGCGGTCGTGGTCATGGTCGTGGACGAGGCAGAGTAGCGAGGGCAGCTCCTGTTGATCCACTAGTTTCCCCAGCTCAGGACCAGACTCTAGCTGTGGATGCTCCAGCAGCACCTGTTCAGGCACCGACAGTGCCCATTGTGATTACGGGTCTCCAGAAGGCCCTGGCTCAGATATTATCAGTTTGCACTAGCCTGGCTTAGGTAGTTTTAGCCACTACTACAGCAGCTACTTCGCAGGTCGGGGGAGGCAATCAGGCCCCCGTTGTTCGCACACCTGAGCAGGTTGTGCAGGGATTACAGACATCGGGAGTAGCTCCAGCTCAGCCGGTTGCACCAGTTCATCACTATGTGGTTCCAGCTATGCCCGATGATGAGCAGCGTCATCTTGAGAGATTCGATAGGCTCCAACCTTCGACATTTAGTGGTGCTGAGGGCGAGGACGCCCAGGGTTTTCTTGACAAGTGTCAACATATGCTTCGCAGCGCACTAATTTTGGAGTCGAGTGGTGTGGATTTTACTACCTTCCAGTTCTTAGGGGCTGCATTTACTTGGTGGGAAGATTTTGAGAGGCGTAGGCCTGTTGGTGCAGCGCACCTTACATGGCAGCAGTTCTCCACTCTCTTCTTGGAGAAGTATGTACCGCAGTCCCACAGAGAGGAGCTGCGTAGGTAGTTTGAGTGGTTGACCCAGGGGGACATGTTTATGACCCAGTACGAGATGAGATTTTCACAGTTGGCCCGTCATGCTACTTGGATGATCCCGACGGATCGAGAGAGGATTAGGAAGTTCGTGGATGGCCTCAACTATTCACTCCAGTATTCTGATGACTAGAGAGAGAGTATTGGGTGCCTCGTTTGAGGAGGTAGTTGACATTGCTCGTGATGTTGAGACTGTTCGCCACAGGGAGCGTGAGAAGAGGGAGACCAAGAGGCCTCGGGGTTCAGGTAGTTTCAGTGGTGCTCCATCTAGGGGCCAGTTCCAGCGTGGTAGAGGCCATTCCTTTAGGCCTCCTTAGTCGACCCGTACAGAGTATAGTAGGGCGTCTTCAGGCCATGGTCATTAGGGGTTCCAGCAGGGGCAGCCTTCACTTAGTGCCCTCCCAGCTCAGAGCTCATCTTATGCCCTTTCAGCTCAGGGTTCTTCTTTGTCGAGTGCATCGACTGGTCATTCTGGTGCGAGGGGTTCCCTTCAGTCCCCTTCTCTAGCACCTGGTAGTTGCTACGAGTGTGGTGAGTTTAGTCATATGAGGAAGCAGTGTCCTCGACTTCGTGGTGGTCAGTCTCAGCAGAGGGATCTACCCTCGTCTTCTACTCCAGCTTTTTCTACACATGCTCAGTCAGCTAGGGGTGGAGGCCAGGAAGCCAGGGGTCGCCCCAGGGGTGGAGGCCGATCCGGCTGTGGCCAGGCTTGATTTTATATTATTCTAGGCAGGACAGATGCCATTGCATCGGATGCTGTTATCACAGGTATTATCTCAGTCTGCCACAGGGATGCCTCTGTCTTATTTGATCCTGGTTCTACCTATTCTTATGTGTCCTGATATTTTTCTCATCATTTGGGTATGACCCGAGGGTGTCTTGCTTTACCTGTGTACGTATCTACCCCGGTGGGCGACACTATTGTTGTAAACCATGTGTATCAGTCTTGCCTTGTGACTATTAGGGGTCTGGAGACCCGAGTTGATTTATTGCTATTGAGCATGGTGGACTTTGATGTTATTATAAGCATGGATTGGTTATCTCCGTGTCATGCTATTCTAGACTGTCATGCTAAGATAGTCACCTTGGTCATGCCAGGTATTTCGAAGATCGAGTGGCGAGGTGTGACTGACAATGTTTCGAGTAGAGTTATTTCTTTCTTAAAGGCCCAGCGTATGGTTGGGAATGGTTGTCTTTCATATTTGGCGTTTGTGAGAGATGTTGGAGCTGAGACTCCTAGCCTTGATTCTGCTACCGTTGTGAGGGATTTCCCTGATGTATTTCCCGCAGACCTACCTGGCATGTCACCGGACAGGGATATTGATTTTGGCATTGACTTGGTGTGGGGCACTCAGCCCATTTCCATTCCTACGCATCGCATGGCACCAACGGAGTTGAAAGAATTAAAGGATCAGCTTCAGGAACTCCTAGAAAAGGGGTTCATTCGGTCTAGTGTGTCACCGTGGGGTGCACCGGTTCTATTTGTGAAAAAGAAGGATGGCATAATGAGAATGTGCATTGACTACAGGCAATTAAACAAAGTAACAGTGAAGAACAAGTATCCCCTGACTCGTATTGATGATTAATTTGACCAGCTTCAGGGGGCAAGGGTATTCTCCAAGATTGATCTCCGTTCAAGCTATCACCAGTTGAAGATCAGGGATTCAGATATTATGAAGGTTGCTTTCAGGACTAGATATGGGCACTATGAGTTTCTTGTTATGTCCTTTGGGATAACTAATGCTCCAATAGCATTCATGCATTTGATGAACAGTGTATTTCGGTCGTATTTGGATTCATTTGTTATTGTTTTTATTGATGATATCCTGGTGTACTCGCGTAGCCAGGAGGAGCACGCACAGCATTTGCGAGTTGTATTACAGAGATTGAGGGAGGAGAAGCTTTATGCAAATTTCTCCAAGTGTGAGTTCTGGCTTGGTTCTATGGCCTTCCTAGGGCACGTGGTGTCAAGCGATGGTATTCAGGTTGATCCAAAGAAAATAGAGGTAGTTCAAAGTTGGCCTAGACCATCCTCAACCATAAAGATTCGTAGTTTCCTCGGTTTGGCGGGTTATTATCGCCGGCTCGTCCTGGGTTTTTCATCTATTGCTTCGCCCTTGACCAAGTTGATGCAGAAGGGTGCTCCATTTGTATGGTCGGACGAGTGCGAGGAGAACTTCCAGAAACTCAAGACAGCTTTGACCACAGCTCCAGTATTAGTCTTGCCATTAGCTTCAGGTTCTTACACTGTCTATTGTGATGCTTCGAGAGTCGGGATTGGTTGTGTATTGATGCAGGAGGGTAGAGTGATTGCTTATGTTTCTTGTCAATGGAATCCCCATGAGAAGAACTACCCTGTTCATGACTTAGAGTTGGCTGTTATAGTTCATGCTTGAAAGATTTGGAGGCACTACTTATATGGCGTATCATGCGAGGTATTCACCAATCGTCACAGCCTTCAGCTTTTATTCAAGCACAAGGACCTTAATTTGAGGCAGCGGAGGTGGCTTGAGTTTCTAAAGGATTATGACATTACTATTCTGTGTCATCCGGGGAAAGCCAATGTAATGGCCGATGCTTTGAGCCGAAAGGCAGTCAGTATGGGGAGTTTGGCGTACATTCCAGTTGGGGAGAGGCCCTTTGTAGATGAAGTTTATGCGTTGGCCAATCGTTTTGTGAGATTAGACATTTCAGAGCCCAGTCGGGTATTGGCTTGTGTGGTCTCTCAGTTTTCCTTACATGATCGCATCAGAGAGCGCCCGTATGATGATCCACACTTGCTTATCCTCAAGTACAGGGTTCAGAATGGCGACGCTAGAGATGTGACTCTTGGTGATGATGGTGTATTAAGGATGCAGGGTTGGATTTTGTGCCCAATGTAGATGGGCTTCGAGAGTTGATTCTTGAGGAGGCCCACAGCTCGCGGTATTCCATTCATCCTGGTGCCGCGAAGATGTATCAGGATTTGAGGCAACACTACTGGTGGAGGAGGATGAAGGAGGATATTGTGGGTTATGTAGCTCGGTGTCTCAACTGTCACCAAGTGAAATATGAGCATCAGAGATCGGGTGGTGTACTTCAGTAGATGGACATTCCAGAGTGGAAGTGGGAGAGGATTACTATGGATTTTGTGAGTGGTCTCCATCGGACCTCAAAGAAGTTTGATTCGATTTTGGTGATTATGGATCGGCTGACCAAGTCTGCGCACTTCATTTCAGTATGTACTACCTGTTCTTCGAAGCGGCTGGCAGGGATTTTCATCCGGGATATTGTTCGGTTGCATGGGGTCCCAGTTTTTATTATCTCAGATAGGGGTACTCAGTTCACTTCCCAGTTTTGGAGGACTTTTCAGGGAGAGCTGGGTACAGAGGTGGAACTGAGCATAGAGTTTCATCCTCAGACGGACGGGAAGTTCGAGCGTATGATTCAGATACTGGAAGACATGTTGCGTGTCTGTGTTATTATTTTTGGAGGTTCTTGGGTTGTTTTCTTGCCACTTGCAGAGTTTGCCTACAACAACAGCTATCAATCCAGCATTCAGATGGCACCGTATGCGGCCTTATATGGAGACGGTGTAGATCTCTGGTTGGTTGGTTTGAGCCCGGCGAGGCTAGGCTATTGGGGATAGAGTTAGTCCAGGATGCCTTAGAGAAGGTGAAAGTTATCCAGGAGAGATTTCGTACAGCTCAGTCGCGTCAGAATATTTATGCGGACCGTAAGGTTTGATATGTATCTTATATTGTAAGCGAGAAGGTCTTGCTGAAGTTTTCGCCCATGAAGGGTGTTATGATGTTTGTAAACAAAAGGAAGTTGAGTCAGTAGTTCATTGGGCCTTTTGAGTTACTTAGGACGATTGGGGAGGTGGCCTATATGCTTGCCTTGCCACCCAGCTTGTCAGGGTTTCATCTGGTATTCCATATTTCCATACTCAGGAAGTATGTTGGGGACCCGTCTCATGTTTTGGACTTCAGCACGGTTCAGTTGGATGATGATTTGACCTATGATGTACAGCCAATGGCTATTTTGGGTCGTTAGGTTCGGAAATTGAGATCAAAAGATATAGCTTCGGTAAAGGTGCAGTGGAGAGGTCGGCCCGTGGAGGAGGCTACCTGGGAGACCGAGCAGGAGATGCGGAGCAGATATTCTCACCTATTTGAGATTTCAGATATGTTTCTTGACCCGCTCGAGGACGAGTGTTAGTTTATGTTGGAGAGGATATGACGACCCAACCCGTCGTCTAATGTGTTACCGCCCCGTTTCCCCTATTTTATGCTTCTTCATATTTCATTATCAGCATTTGGTGTGTTAGAGTTGAATTGGATTGGTTTTGGTAGGAAATGAGACACTCAGTCTCTTCAAGGAAGATTTGTTTTGGAAAAGTCAATCGGACATTGTCCTATGAGTTAGAAGGCTCAGATGTGATTTCCGTGATTCGGTTAGCTTCGAGGGGTGATTTGCGACTTAGGAGTGTGATCGGAAGTGATTTTGGAGGTCCGGTGTATAATTAGGCTTGAATTGGCGAAGTTAGTATTTTGGCAAAATCTGGTTGATAGGTGAGGTTTTGATCCGAGGGTCGGAATGGGATTCCGAGAGTTGTTGTAGCTTCGTTAGGTGGTTTTTGATGTGTTTGCAAAATTTCAGGTTATTTGGAGGTGTTTTGGTCGGGTTTTTGATCAAATACGTATTTCGGAAATTTTTGAAGAATTTAGGCTTGCATCTGATAAGATTTGCTGGTTCTAGTGTTGTTTGATGTGTTTTGATGATTGGAACAAGTTTGAATGATTGGAAGAAGTTTGAATCAATATCACTGGCATGCCACCAGATAGGGATATTGACTTTGGCATTGACCCGGTGCCGGGCACTAAGCCCATTTCCATTCCTCAGTATCGCATGGCACGAGCGGAGTTGAAAGAACTAAAGGATCAGCTTTAGGAACTCCTAAAAAAGGTGTTCGTTTGGCCTAGTGTGTCATCGTGGGGTGCACCCATTATATTTGTGAAAAAGAAGAATGTCACAATGAGAATGTGCATTGACTACAGGCACTTAAACAAAGTAACAATGAAGAACAAGTATCCCCTGCCTCATATTGATGATTTATTTGACCAGCTTCAGGGGGCAAGGTTATTCTCCAAGTGTGATCTCCGTTCAGGCTATCACCAGTTGAAGATCAGGGATTCAGATATTGTGAAGATTGATTTCAGGACTAGATATGGGAACTATGAGTTTCTTGTTATGTCCTTTGGGCTGACTAATGCCCCAACAACGTTCATGCATTTAATGAACAGTGTATTTCGGTCGTATTTGGATTCATTTGTTATTATTTTTATTGATGATTTCCTGGTGTACTCGCGTAGCCAAGAGGAGCACGCACATCATTTGCGAGTTGTATTACAGAGATTGAGGGAGGAGAAGCTTTATGCAAAGTTCTCCAAGTGTGAGTTCTGGCTTGGTTCTATGGCTTTATTAGGGCACATGGTGTCCAGCGATGGTATTCAGGTTTATCCAAAGAAGATACAGGCGGTTCAAAGTTGGCCTAGACTGTCCTCAGCCATAGAGATTCGTAGTTTCGTCAGTTTGGCGGGTTATTATCGCCGGCTCGTCCGGGGTTTTTCATCTATTGCTTCGCCCTTAACCAAGTTGACGCAGAAGGTTGCTCCATTTGCATGGTTGGACGAGTGCGAGGAGAGCTTCCAGAAGCTCAGGACAGCTTTGACCACAGCTGCAATATTAGTCTTGCCATTAGCTTCAGCTTCTTACACTGTCTATTGTGATGCTTCGAGAGTCGGGATTGGCTGTGTATTGATGCAGGAGGGTAGAGTGATTGCTTATGTTTCTCGTCAGTGGAAGCCCCATGAGAAGAACTACCCTGTTCATGACTTAGAGTTGGCTGTTATAGTTCATGCTTTAAAGATGTGGAGGCACTACTTATATGGCGTATCATGCGAGGTATTCACCAATCATCGCAGCCTTCAGCATTTGTTCAAGCACAAGTATCTTAATTTGAGGCAGGGGAGGTGGCTTGAGTTGCTAAAAGATTATGAAATTACTATTCTGTATCATCCGGGGAAGGCCAATGTAGTGGCCGATGCTTTGAGCTGAAAGGCAGTCAGTATGGGGAGTTTGGCGTACATTCCAGTTGGGGAGAGGCCCTTTGCAGTTGATGTTCAGGTGTTGGCCAATCGGTTTGTGAGATTAGACATTTCAAAGCCCAGTCGGGTATTGGCTTGTGTGGTCTCTCAGTCTTCCTTATATGATCCATCAGAGAGCGCCAGTATGATGATTTGCACTTGCTTATCCTCAAGGACAGGATTCAGCATGGTGACGCTAGAGATGTGACCCTTGGTGATGATGGTGTATTAAGGATGCAAGGTCGGATTTGTGTGCCCAATGTAGATGGGCTTAGAGAGTTGATTCTTGAGGAGGCCCACGGCTCGCGGTATTCCACTCACCCTAGTGCCGTGAAGATGTATCAGGATTTGAGGCAACACTATTGGTGGAGGAGGATGAAGAAGTATATTGTGGGTTATGTAGCTCGGTGTCTCAACTGTCAGCAGGTGAAATATGATCATCAGAGACCAGGTGGTGTACTTCAACAGATGGACATTCCAGAGTGTAAGTGGGAGAGGATTACTATGGATTTTGTGAGTGGTCTCCCTCGGACCTCGAAGAAATTTGATTCGATTTGGGAGATTGTGGATCGGCTAACCAAGTCTGCGCACTTCATTTCGGTGTGTACTACCTATTCTTCGGAGCGGCTGGCAGGGATTTTCATCCGGGATATTGTTCGGTTGCATGGGGTCCCAGTTTCTATTATCTCAGGTAGGGGTACTCAGTTCACTTCCCAGTTTTGGAGGACTTTTCAGCGAGAGTTGGGTACATAGGTGGAGCTGAGCACAACGTTTCATCCTCAGACGGACGGGCAGTCCGAGCGTACCATTCAGATATTGGAGGACATGTTGCGTGCCTGTGTTATTGATTTTGGAGGTTCTTGGGCTGAGTTCTTGCCACTTGCAGAGTTTGCCTACAACAACAGCTATCAATCCAGCATTCAGATGGCACCGTATGAGGCCTTATATGGAGACGGTGTAGATCTTCGATTGGTTGGTTTGAGCCCGATGAGGCTAGGCTATTAGGGACAGAGTTAGTCCAGGATGTCTTAGAGAAGGTGAAAGTTATCCAGGAGAGATTTCGTACATCTCAGTCGCGTCTGAAGAGTTATACGGACCGTAAGGTTTGAGATGTATCTTATATGGTGGGCGAGAAGGTCTTGCTGAAGGTTTCACCCATGAAGGGTGTTATGATGTTTGGAAAGAAAAGTAAGTTGAGTCCGCAGTTCATTGGGCCTTTTGAGGTACTTAGGACGATTGGGGAGGTGGCCTATATGCTTGCCTTGCCACCCAGCTTGTCGGGGTTTCATCCGGTATTCCATATTTCCATGCTCCGGAAGTTTGTTGGGGACCCATCTCATGTTTTGGACTTCAGCACAGTTTAGTTGGATGATGATTTGACCTATGATGTGGAGCCAGTGGCTGTTTTGGGTTGTTAGGTTCGGAAATTGAGATCAAAAGATATAGCTTCGGTGAAGGTGCAGTGGAGAGGTCGGCCCGTGGAGGAGGCTACCTGGGAGACCGAGCGGGAGATGCGGAGCAGATATCCTCACCTATTTGAGACTTCAGGTATGTTTCTTGACCCGATCGAGGACGAGCGTTAGTTTATGTTGGGGAGGATATGATGACCCAACCCGTCGTCTCATGTGTTACCGCCCAGTTTCCCCCATTTTATGCTTCTTCATATTTCATTATCTGCATTTGGTGTGTTAGAGTTGAATTGGATTGGTTTTGGTAGGAAATGAGACACTTAGTCTCTGCAAGGAAAGTTTGTTTTGGAAAAGTCAATCGGACGTTGACCTATGAGTTAGAAGGCTCGGATGTGATTTTCGTGATTCGGTTAGCGTCGGGGGGTGATTTGCGACTTAGGAGTGTGATCGGAAGTGATTTTGGAGGTCCGGTGTAGAATTAGGCTTGAATTGGCGAAGTTAGTATTTTGGCGAAATCTGGTTGATAGGTGATGTTTTGATCCGAGGGTCGGAATGGAATTCCGAGAGTTGCTGTAGCTTCGTTAGGTGATTTTTGATATGTGTGCAAAATTTCAGGTCATTTAGAGGTGTTTTGGTCGGATTTTTGTTCAAATGCGTATTTCGAAAGATTTTGAAGAACTTAGGCTTGAATCCAATGTGATTTAATGGTTCTAGCATTGTTTGATGTGTTTTGATATTAGAACAAGTTTGAATCATGTTTTGGATGTGTTGGTGTTTTTTGTTGAGGTCCCGGGGGCCTCGGGGTAAGTTCGGATAGTTAAACAAAGTGTTTTGGAAGTTGCATGTTGCAGAAGCCTGCTGCAACTGGTATTTTCGCTTCTTCGAGTCTTGTACCGCAGAAGCGACACGCTTATGCGAAGGATTGACTGAAGAAGCGGTGATGAGGCCTGGGCACTAGTTCCGCAGAAGCGATTGGGTAGCCGCAGAATCGGTATCGCTTATGCGATGGTGTAACCGCAGAAGCGATTAGGCTCGAGTTCGGTATTTTCGCAAAAGCGGGAGGACATACACAGGAGCGGAATCGCAAAAGCTACTTGTTGACCGCAGAAGCGGTCATGGCCTTATTTGAAATTTCTGCAGAAGCGGAAGAATAGTCGCGGAAGCGATCCCGCATAAGCGGGAAAGGGACCGCAAACGCGAAAAGAGCTGGGCAGACTTATAATATTTCCTCCGTAAGCTAGGTATTTTTTTCACCATTGTTGAGCAACCTTGGGAATTTTTTGACGAGGATTCAAGAGGGTTTCGACGGGAATTGATTAGAGGTGAGTCTCGTGACCTAGAATCATCATTTTATTGAACAATCAACACATAAATTCATGGAAATTTTATTAAAAATGGAAGAACTAGGGCTTGGCTTTTGAATTGGAAATTTGGAGTTTGAGGGAGCATTTGAGCTCGGATTTTAGTAAATTTGATATGTATAGACTCGTGGCGAGATAAGAAATCCGGTGATGTAAATTTTATGATTTTTTGAGAAGTGGGCTCGGGGCTCGGGTTTTGCCAACTTCGTGATTTTCAATATTTTTTGAGTCTTTTCGATTGGGTTATGTTTCCTTAGCCTATTGTAACTTATTCCTTGTGGTTTTGATCATATTCGTTGCACGAGGAGGTCAATTCAGGAGGAAAAGGCATAGCGAGCTAGACTTTTTGCCGTCTTGATGTTAGTAATAGATGTAAATGATGTACTGAGGGTGTGAAACCCCGTAATTTCACATTGTAACGCTGTATTGAGGCGAGACACGCGCTCTATGACGAGTGCGGGGTCATTTGTTGTTGGGGATTGTGACATGGTCCGTCCCGAGTGATGTTTGCACAGTGTTTTCGACTAAGACTTGGTTGATAATCATCCTACTTGGACTAAATTGTTATATTTGGGCTTTGTGCCGATTATTTTAATCCTTCAATGATTGCCATCACTGTTTTCACATTATTTGACTTGTTAACTGATTTCAGTCCTAAGTTTAAATACTGTTTTGAAATGCTCAGCCATCATTCCAAGACTCAAAAACAAAAACACTATTTTTATTGACATTCTGAACTGAGAATTTATTATTTTAATATTGCCCGAGAGGTTGATGTGGATTTCTGCACTGAAAATGGATCGGGCTGTGCGCCACAGTGGTATTATATTGATATTAAGGCCAGGAGCCTGGTTGGTGCCACGAGATGGCTTGATTATTTGCGCTTGGGCTGTAGGAGCCCCTCTGGAGTCTGTACACACCCCCAGTGAGCGCTGTCGACGCTAAATGGACGGGGCTGCACGCCGCAGCGGGTACTAGAGTGTAACTTTCTATGTGTTGCATTGCATTCATGCATTTGATATTTCTCTGGTTTACTTGTCATAGTATTTCTGTACCTTATTTCATCGGTGAGTTGCTTCATGATTAAATGTTCTGGAGTGTCAGTTATAGCTTACTTTGTATTATTCCATGATTTCTTACTCTTAGCCTTTCTTTATGTTTATTACTCACTGGGTCGGAGTACTCACATTACTCCCTGCACCTTGCGTGCAGATCCAGGTATCCCACATGTTGAGGGAGGACTTGATTAGCAGCACAGTATCATCCGGGAGCATCGAGGTAGCTGCATGGCGTTTGCAGCCTTGATCTGTCCCTTCTATCTCTATCCTTTTACTCTGTATTTTCCTAGACAGTCTTGTATTAGGTGGATATTCTGTATTAGAGGCTCGTATTCGCGACACCGGATTCTATTGGGCTATGTTGTGATATTTTAATTCAACTTCCGCAGGTTTTATTTAAATTATGAACTTGAATGTAATGACTTAGTATATTCCCTGTGTTATTCGTCTATAATCTGAGTAAGAATTTGGGTTAATGTTGTCGAACGGTCGGGCTTGCCTAGCAGTCTGTTGGGCGCCATCATGAGCAGGGTTGGGGTCATGACAATGTAGCAATTGTAGCATAAATTCAAGGCGTAATGTTGCGCAAGGATACCTTGATCCAATAATAACAAGTAAGACAATAAAAGAAATGTTAACATAAGAATCACAGTAATAGTGGAATAAGACAATTAATGCACTTGAACTGATACCAATAAGAAATCATAACAAACAGCAATAAGTGCACAACATCACCCTTCGTACTTTAACACTCTCTCACAAATACAATACAATACATGACATCACCCTTCGTGCTTTACACTCTTCCTCACCCAAACAACAATTACAAAACAATTAGGGTAAGGGAATCAATGACATCACCATAAAGTCAAGTAACAACAGGAAATCAGTAAAATAAACGTAAAGAACAACACAACTCAATTATCTGCAAGAATCAGGGAAATCAAGGACAAGTGCACGGCATCACCCTTCGTGCTTTACACTCTTTCTTCACAATGAAATCAATATAATAGGCACGGAATGGTACATCGTGCGGCACGGCATCACCCTTCGTGCTTTACACTCTTTCCTCATGAAACATACAATGCACGGCATCTCCCTTCGTGCTTTATCACTCTTCCTCACCCAAACAAAATCACAACAATGGGGCGAGGGAATAAACAAGATTATAATAGAAATCCCGACAAAGGAACAACATCAAAAATATCAACATCCCGGCAAGGGGGATAACCAAATAAACAATAATATCCCAGCAAGGGAACAATTTAATAACTCTTTCTCTTTTCACTTTTACTTCACAACTCACTTTACCACTTGAGCCAATGGTCCAAAGGGTTCAATCAACTCACTTACTTTCACAAATTTGTAATATAACTTGAGCCATTGCTCCACGATGTACAAAAGTCACAATTACTTCTTTAACTTCTCACAACAAATAGAAATCACTTCTAAAGCATATATTGTTCAACGATATCATGAAAATCACATTATAAGACCCACGGTCACGCTAGACGCCAACGTATAGATAGTCGTTACCATGCCTATGCGTTGTACTCAATAATAATCACGTGGCAAATAGGACTCGACTCCTAATCCGTCAAGCTAAGGTTACACCAAACACTTACCTCGATGCGTGAAAACAACTCAAGTATTAGTTATAGTTTTCCCCTTGGTTCCACCACCAATTTGCCCGTATCTAATCACAAATTACTTAATTACATCAATAAAAGCTAAATGAATCAACCCCAATGCATGAAAATGAGTTTTCCAAAGTTTTTGCCCAAAATGTCAAAAATCGCCCCCGAGCCCACATGGTCAAAACTCGAGGTTCGAACCAAAACCCGATTAGCCACTCCCCCACAAATCCAAATATATAAATTGTTTTGAAATCGGACCTCAAATTGAGGTCTAAATCCCCAATTTTTGAAAAACCTAGTTTCTACCCAAAACACCCAATTTCCCCCATGAAAATCTTTGATGTTAGTTTGAAATCATATTAAAAGATGTTAATGACTGAAAGATATAAGTAAAAACTAACTTACAATCGATTTGGAAGAAGTCTTGCTCTCGGAAAATCGCCTAAAGGATTTTGTGTTTGAAAAAGATGTGAAAATGACTTAAAATCGGCTAAGTATAGAAAAATGCAGGTCTCAGTTATGGGAAATGCGAATTGCGAACCCCGACCTCTGCAGATATAGGAATTGCGAAACCATGTTCGCATTTGCAAACTCTTAGGAAGTATGGGCTTTTTCGCATTTGCGAACAAACAGTCGCATTTGCGACTTCAAGCCATCCCAACGTACATCACATTTGCGAAGGGCATCCTCGCATTTGCGATCATAGAGGATTTCAGCGGGCATCACATTTGCGACATAGATTTCAAATCTGCGAAGGAAGTTGCCCAGGTCACCTCTCGCTTTTGCGATAGCAGGCTTGCAATTGCGATCTCGCATTTGCGAGACAGGCTTCGCAATGCAAGTCTGAAACACCAGCAAATTTTCAAAGTTAAAAATGCACCTGTGGACTATCGAGAACTCACCTAAGCTCTCAGGGATCCAAACCAAATATACACAAAACCTCAAAAATATCCTACGGACCTATTCGCACGATCAAATTACCAAAATAACATCATAAACATCGAATTAAACCTCAAAATCCATAAATTCTTTCAAACTTTCCAAAACATTAAATTTTCCAATTTAGGTCCGAATCACGTCAAACAACGTCCGCTTTTTTCACCAAATTTCACATAAACATCTTAAATAATATATAAGACCTGTACCAGGCACTGGAACCATAATACAGGCCCGATGCTAACATATTCTAATCAAATTTCATTTCAAATTTCCTTAAACAATTTCAGAAAATAATTTCTTTCAAAAATTCATTTCTCAGGCTTGGGACCACGGAATTCGATTCCGGGCATACGCCCAAGTCCCATATTTTTCTACGGACCCTCTTGGACTGTCAAATCACGGATCCAGGTTTGTTTACCCAAAATGTTGAACAAAGTCAAATTAATTTATTTTATAATCAAAACTTATAATTTTTCACACAATTTCTCATTTAAGCTTTCCGGCTACGAGCCCGGATTGCGCAAGCAATTCGAGGTGACTCTAAATGAGGTTTTCAAGGCCTCGAAGTCATAGAATTTAATTTAAAATAAGTGTTGACCTTTTGGGTCATCACAGTAATAGTGATTTTTTTAAAACGACAAATAATTTAAATTTAAAAAAAAATATTCTAAGATATCCTTATATTATAATCTATGTATTTGGGCTGAAAAAATATTTGAAATCGATGAGATTAACTTTCGAATTATTTATACGCAACAAACATAAAACATAAAAAGAAATTTGTTGGCATCTTTTATTTCTAGTTTTTAGATCTTTCTAATATTTTTTTTCAATATTTATTTTCTTTTATCTTACTTTTTATGTCATTATTTCTTTTGTTACAAAAAATTAATTTATTTCACTATAAAAAGGATGAGTTTTAATAAAAAATTTCTACATATAAGCTTTAATCATACTTTTAGTCCTTGCTTGAAATTATTTTATATTTTTCTTTTGGCTTTATCTAATCAGCCTAAATAGATGCTCACCCGACCACTAAAATTAAAAAATTAAATGATGTATAAATTTTATATAATTCATATATAATATGTGTATAATCGTGTGTTTTGGTATATTATCTATTTATATTAGCTATAAAAGTAAACAATAAATATGGCTAGATATTTTGTAAATATTCCATAAGATTCTATTTTTTTGAGTTTATCCATGATATAACTTTTATTAAATAATTTTGAAGATCTCTACTAATGTTCAAAAATATCTTATCTTTTTATTATTTTGAAACAACAAAAAGTAAATAGTTTTTTTTTGAAATAATTTACATTTAAAAATAAAATCACGTCATACCAATTTTTTCTTTATATATACTCTTTGTTACACTTAAAAGTCACTATAGAAATTATTAATTAGAAATCAATTTCTCTCTCGTTGAGTTTCAAAGAAAAACCTTTCACATAATCTAATGATTTAAAACTAATACTCTTCAACGTAAAAAATATTATACCCTTGCAATATTGGGTTGACTACAGCTAAATGAAGGGGTTTCAGCTTATACCCTTTAATTTTTTGAATGTGCTAAATTGAAATGTCATGACCCAAAATCCACTAAGGGTCGTGGTGGCGCCAGACACCACTGTCAGACAAGCCAAAAAATAATACTTAATTAAATTCTCGTTTTAAATATTTTCGAAACCACTTTTTAATGCATTTAAACAATACGTGATAAATTCTACTGAATTAATGATGTCACGACCCCAACCCCAGTCGTGATGGCACCCAACACACTGCTAGGCAAGCCCGGCCAATTCAATATCCTTAACCATTTTTATACACTTCATGAGCTAATTAACATGGATAATTACTAAGTCATAATACTGAATATCTGAAATAAAGTTAAAACACGCGGAATCCCAAGTAATAAAATAACTACACAGCCCGAAGAATCCAGTGTCACAAGTCTGAGCCTCTAATACATGAGTATCCACCTACTACATACCGTTCTCTAGAAATGCGAAAATAAAGCAAATAAGATAGAAGGAAGATCAGGGCTGCGGACGCCAAATGCAGCTACCTTGATATTTCCGGATAAGCTGCTAGGCAGAGAAATCCTCACTCAGCCTCAGGTGTACCTGTATCTGCACGCCAGGTGCAGGGAGTAATGTGAGTACTCGACCCAGTGAGTAATAAACATAAATAAAGGCTGAGAATGAGAATTCCTGAATAGGAACAAAGTAATTCTATAAATATAGCAACTTGAACACAGTAGTATAAAATAAGTAAATCAATGAAAACAATTATGGAAATACCACAACAGATAAATAAGTAAATGGCAATCAAATATGCAATGCAACACATAGACCGGTACTCTCCAGTACTCGCTGCGGGGTGCAGCCCGCTCCATTTATTTATCGTCGACAGCGCTCACTAGGGGTGTGCAAACTCCGGTAGGGTGCTCTTACGCCCCAAGCGCAATAATAAGCCATCTCGTGGCATCAACTAGGCCCTCGGCCTCATATCAACATCAATATCATACCGCTGCGGCGCGCAGCCCGATCCCTTACTTAGTCCAAAATCATATAATTCAGCCCAAACTTCCTTGGAAAATATTAATTAAGTTTCTAGTTTAAAAAAAAGGTGGCTGAGTTTGCAAAATAGTATTAAATACTAGGACTGAGTCCAGTAATACGTAAAAATTATAAGAAACCAGTAATAGCAATCCTTGAAGGATTAAATCAATTGGTACGAAGCCCAAATATAGCAATCAACTCAATTATAATGATAATAAGTGAATTTCAGACAATTACACAGTATATTAATCTACCGGGACGGACCAAGTCACAATCTCCAACGGTGCTCTACCCCACGCTCGCTACCCGACGTGCAAGTCACCTCAATAAAGCACTACGATATGCAAATACGGGTTTCAAACCCTCGGGACATCATTTACATCTATTACTAACCTCAAGCCGGCCAAAATCCTAGCTAGCTATGCACTTGTCTCTCAAATCGACCTCCTCGTGTGTCGAATCTGATCAAAACCACAACGAATACGTCATAATATGCCAATGGAACAATACCAAATCAAAAACAATCAAAAAATAGCAAAAATCTCAAAATTAGCAAAACCCGAGCACCGAACCCACTTCTCGAAAATCAAATATTCTTACACCAATGGGTTTCTTATCTCGCCACGAGTCTATACATATAAAGAACACAAAAATCAGAGTCCAAATGACCCCTCAAATCCGAATTTGAAATATTAAAACTCAAGCCCTAGTTCTTCCCCTTTTTGCTAAGTTTCCATGGATTTCAAGGTCAATTTCACAATAAAAACGTAATTTTTGTTCATAGGACTTACCTCCAATCAATCCCAATCGAAACCCTCTTCAATTCACGTCCAAAAGCTCTCAAGGTGTTTGACAATTGAGGAAAATAACTTAGGCTCGCAGATGAAATATCATTTAAAAACCCTTCTGCCAGCTGATATTTAATTCTATGCGAACGCGGTCAAATCCCCACGTTCGCGATGAACAAAAATCTATTGACCAAAGTTACCCCTTCGAATGCGGTGCCTTATAGGCGAACGCGAGGCTTTAAATATTACAACTACGCGAATGCGAGCTTCAAGGTGCGATCGCGAAGAACACTGCCTAGGGGGCCCAGGCCCTTCCTACGCGAACGCGAACCGCTTGGAGCGAACGTGAAACTTCATCACCTTACCTTCCGCGATTGTGAGGCCTCAAACGCGAATGCGAAGGTCATGTTCTGGCCTTAAAAGTTCCTCTACGTGTTCGCGACTCACCTTACGCAAACGCGAACGCGATGGGTAATTATCTGCAACACTTCAACTGGAAAATGTGCAACTTTTAAAAGCTAGAATTGGTCCGTTTGACCATCCGAAACTCACCCAAGGCCCCCGGGACTACAACCAAAAGTGCCAACCCATCCTAAAACATCACCCAAACTCGTTCCAATCCTCAAAACACATCAAACAACACCAAAACTACCAAATTACATCGGATTCAAGCCTAAATTCTTCTAAAACTTCCGAAACACGCATTCGATCAAAAACCTAACCAAAACACCTCCGAATAACTTTAAATTTTGCACACACTCCCCAAATCTCCTAACGAAGCTACTGAAACTCTCAGAATTCCATTATGACCATCAAATCAAAATCTCACCTATCAACCTGAATTCACCGAAATACTAACTTCGGCAATTCAAGCCTAATTCTACACCGGACCTCTAAAATCATTTCTGATCTCACTCCTGAGTCAAAATCATCCCCCGAAGCTAACTGAACCATCGTAATTCATATCTGAGCCCTCTAACACTTAAGTCAACGTTTGCTTGACTTTTCTAAAGCAAACCTTCCTTAAAGAGACTAAGTGTCTCATTTCCTACTAAAACCGATCCAAATCAAATCGTTCACACTCAATACTGGTAATGAAGCATAAAAATCAAAAAATGGGAGAAACAGGGCGGTAACTCACATGACGACGGGTCGGGTCATCACAAATGATGAAACATTTGACAACTTTAAATTTCTAAATAAACCCATCGACATCCTCAGAACCCGGTGTCACAAGTGCATGAGCTATTTCTAAGAAACAATAGAATACAACATCCATTTGGAATACATATGGACAGAAAATAAATACAATACACTGGAAGGGGCTATACTAGCTGCAGGCCGCCTCGAGAAATGCAACTCACCTAGTCCCAGTATCATCCATGCTGCTACACCCCATAGGCCACTGGGGGTACATATGCCTGTGAGACAAAAATGCACAGAAGTTTAGTATGAGTACGAAAACAACATGTACTCAATGAGTATCCCGTCTAATATCGAAGATGTAGAGACGATATGGTCGACTTCAACACTTACTAGTGGTCCAATAATGATATACTATTAATGTGAATGATCATGGATTTATTAAGAATGACAGAAATTTCAAGTAAGTCACGGACAGGTGAAAGTTCCTTTTTATACTAAAAGTCTCCGGATTCATAATCCCTTAGTTTTCAATTATCTCAAGTTGGGGAGAGTAAATATCAATCTCAAATAATCTCAAGGCAAGCAGTACAAGCATGCGCAAATCATGCCGAGGCGTACGGCCCGTTCCAACAGAAAATAAACTTCGCACTGTCGAGGGTCGAACGACACGAACAATAGTATGACGAATCAAAGGGTCATCACCGGTTTCCTCTTTCATTCTGCACTTCCAAGGCCTTGAAAACCTCATTTTAATTGCCTCGATTTGCGTGCGCAATCCGAGCACAGAGCCGAAAAGCTTATATATGAGTTCTGTGTGAAAAATGGTGCATTTTGATATTAATATGCATAATATTGACTTCAGTCAACATTTTTGGTAAACGGACCCGGACCTGTGATTTGATGGCCCCGGAGGGTTCGTAGAAAAATATGGGACCTGGGCGTGTTACCAGAATCGAATTCCAAGGTCCCAAGCCCGAGAAAAGAATTTTTCTGTGAAATTCTTTTTCTAAAATTATTAAGGAAAATGGAAATGAAAATTGATTAAAAGACTATGGTATCGGGGCGTATTTTAGTTCTGATGCCTGGTACAGATCTTAAATATGTGTTAAGCGCTTTATGTAAAGTTTGGTTGAAAACGGATGTCGTTTGACGTGTTTCGGACTATAAGTTCCAAATTTGAAAGTTTATGAAACTTAGAAGAAGATCATGTGTTTTGAGATTTGATTCTATGTATATAATGTTATTTTGGTGATTTGATCGCACGAGTAAGTCCATAGGATGTTTTTGAGGTTGAATACATGTTTGGTTTGGAGCCCTGAGGGCTCGGATGAGTTTTGGATAGGCATCGTATTGCATTTTCTCATTTTTAAAATCTGGTGTTCTCCAGTTCTGCAGGCTTCGCAATTGCGAAGCCAGCACTCGCAAATGCGAGCTCGCAAATTGCGAGCATTTTATCGCAAATGCGAGACTTTCCTTGGGCAGCCACCTTCGCAATTGTGAAGATATCCATCGCAAATGCGATGCCCGCCTAAGCCTCCTCCTTCACAATTGCGATAGTTTTCTCGCAAATGCGAACCTTCCACTTTTCTTCAGAGTTCGCAAATGTGAACTAGTTCTCGCATTTCCCAGATTTTGCAAGGTTCGCAATTTCCACATCTGAGGCCTGCATTTTTCATACTTAGTCGAATTTTCACATCATTTCTTCATTCTTTCAACTCAAACACTCCATAGGCGATTTTCCAAGAAAACTTTCTTCCCCAAATCATTTGTAAGTCTATTTTTACTAAATTTCTTCAATCTTTATCATCATTAAACATGTTTTTATCTTAAAATCAAGGATTTCCATGGGTGAAAATGGGGATTTTGGGTAGAACCTAGGTTTTCTTAAAATTGGGGATTTGGACCTCAATTTGAGGTCCGATTTCAAAATAAATCATAGATACGAACTCGTGGGAGGATGGGTAACCGGGTTTTTTTTGAACCTCTGGTTTTGACCACGTGGACCCGGGGGCATTTTGGGACCATTTTGGGAATTTTTGAGTAAAACTTTGGGAAATTTATTTTCATACATTCAAGTTGATTCAATTAGAATTTGTTGATACATTCAAGTAATTTGGGACTAGATTCGAGCGGTTTTGTGGTGAATTCGAGGGTTAAATCTATACTAGAGGCTTGAGTGGATTTTTTGAGCATTTGAGGTAAGTGTTTGATCTAACTTTGGCTTGAGTGAATAGGATTAGAGTGTTATTAATTGCTAATTGCTAAATGATCGAGTACGGTGTATAGGCATGCTGACGAGTGTCTATACACCGGTGTCAAGCATGACCGTGGGTCCTTGTTTATACTTATTTCGATATTGTTATGACTTTATCATGTTAATTGATGAATCCTATGAAATGTGAAGAGTATGAGGATTAGTTATGAATTGTGAATTCCTTGGAGCGTTGGCTCGAACGATAAAAATACTATTGAGTAAGAAATGAAAGAAATGGAAAGAGATATGATTAATCCCTCGCCAGGATGGTTTGAGTATATTGATTATCTCCCTTGCCGGGATGTGAAGGTTGTTATTGTTGCTCCCTTGCCGGGATTTAGCTGTTTAATTGTGTTTTTCCTTGCCGGGACATTTCTTATTATTTGATTATTCCTTCGCCCGTTTGGTTGTGATTGTTGTTTGGGTGAGGAAGAGTGATAAGGCACGAAGGGTCATTCCGTGCCATGTTTTTAATATATTTGAACGAAGGGTCATTCCGTGCCATGTTTTGAATATATTTGCACGAAGGGTCATTCCGTGCCATTTTTTAATTATATTTGCACGAAGGGTCATTCCGTGCCATGTTTTGATTATAGTTGCACGAAGGGTCATTCCGTGCCATGTTTTTATTATTTATGCACGAAGGGACATTCCGTGCTCTGATTTGATGATAATTGCACAAAGGATCATTCCGTGCCATGAAATGAGAGTTATGTGAGGGAAAGCACGAAGGGTGATGCCCTGCACTTTATTTAATTGCTTTGGTGATAATGAGAGTGAAAGCACGAAGCTTGATGCCATGCAACTGTTGATTTTCCTGCTTTTGTTAATTATTGTTATTGCCCTGTTTCTTACTTAAGTTGTTGGCTTTATATCCGGATTGTACTCCCCCATAGCATGCTTCCCTCCCTTTTTAACTTTTTAATTTCGGCATTCTTTCCTTTTGTTGTATATATATATATATATTGAACTGCACATGTTGATTTGGTAGTCCTATCTAGCCTCGTAACTGTTTCGCCGGGGTTAGGCCAGGCAATTACCATCACATGGGGTCGGTTGTGCTGATGCTACACTTCTGTGCTTTTTGCACAGATCACGGTACTGGAGCAGCTTTTGGACCACCGCAGTTGTATATTGATCAGGAGTTGACTTCTGTCCAGGGACTTACGAGGTAGCCTAGCTAGCGTTCGCAGGCCGACGTCCCTTTCCATATTTTCAGTTTGTTTTCATTGTATCGAGACAGACATTATGTATTTTCTATTCAGACTTGTTTGTAGCACTCTTTAGTGGTTCGTGTGATAGCGACTCCAGTTTTGGGTAGAGAAATATTTAACTTCCGCATTTATTTATTTTTTGGGTTTTCAGTTATTTATTTTTTAAAGACATCCGCTTTTAGTTAACTTCGTTAATATTATTATCGTAGGATTGTTATCTGAAAATGTTTAAATGCTTGGCTTGCCTAGCTCCGATAGTAGGCGCCATCACGGCTCCCGATGATGGGAAATCCGGGTCGTGACAAGTTGGTATGAGAGCCATAGATTACATAGGTCTCGCTACTTACGGACAAACTTGGTAGAGTCTGAGGGATCAGTACGAAGATGTCTATATTTATTCCCAGAGGCTACGGAGTTAGGAAAAATCTCACTTTTGTTCTTTCTTGTCGTGCGGTTCTGTTTCTCAAATACTGATTGTCTTCTGACTCTGTTCTTTCGCAGATGGCGAGAACACGTGCTTCCTCTTCTACCATGCAGCAGCCCGAGCCCCCAGCAGCAGCTCCTGCGAGGGGCAGAGGCCGAGGCCGAGGCCGTGCCAGAGGATGAGGCAGGGGCAGAGCTCAGCCCCGGGCAGCAGTCCCAGAGGTGGAGCCTCATATTGACTATGATGACGAGGTTCCAGCCCCAGTAGCTCCAGTGGGCCCAACTCAGGTCCCAAGAGGGGTCATGGTCACCCAGATCTTCAGGACGCTTTAGTCAGATTGGCAGGCTTTATGGAGAGTGTCACTAGGGCGGGTTTGGTGCCAGTAGCACCAGCCACTTCTTAGGCTGGAGGAGGGGTTCAGACTTCTGCTACACGTACTCTGGAGCAGGTAGCTCCACCAGCTCATATCCCAGTGTTTCAGCTAGTTGTGACAGCTCAGCCAGGTATTACAGCCCAGGCCGGCGATGGAGCGGTTATGTCTTCGGATGCTTTATGGAGACTTGATCGGTTCTCCAAGCTCTTCACCACCACATTCAGCGATGCTTCATCAGAGGATGCACAGGATTTCTTATTCAGCTGCCATGAGATCCTTAGGACCATGGATATTGTGGAGACCAATGGGGTCGATTTTGCCACCTTCTGGCTTGCAGGATCCGCCAAGACTTGGTGGAGAGACTATTGCCTATCTAGACTACCAGGGTCTCCAGCATTGACATAGGGTTAGTTCGCGGAGTTATTTTTGGAGAAGTTTCTCCCAGTCACTCAGCGGGAGGCATTTCGCAGGCAGTTTGAGCGCCTCCAGCAAGGCTCCATGACAGTTACACAGTATGAAACTCGATTCATTGACTTGGCACGCCATGTTATTGTTATACTTCCCACAGAGCGAGAGAGGGTACGGAGGTTTATTGATGGATTGATTCAGTCGATACGTCTCCAGACGTCTATAGGAGCTGGTAGTGAGATTTCCTTTCAGGAGGCAGCCAATGCGGCCTGCAGAGTTGAGATAGCCCTTGCAAGGGGAGGTGGGCAGGTGTCGGATAAGAGGCCTCTTCATTCTGGTAGGTTCAGTGGTACCTCATCTGGAGGTAGGGATTCTTATGGTAGAGGTCATTCACCGAGGCCCTTTCAGTCAGTGCTCCAAGTTTCTCATGGTACTCCAAGCAGCGGTGGTTCTCAGCAGCATTATTCTGATCAGCAGCCCATTAGTGCACCTCCACTTCAGAGCTTAACGGGAGGACATTCAGGTCGACAGGGCCAGTAGTCGCAGCAACCGAGGGCTTGTTATGGTTGTGGTGACCCCGGTCACATTGTTAGGTTTTGCCCTCGAGACTCAGGAAGCTCTCAGCAGCAGGGTCCTCGCCCCATGAATCAGGCATTAGGTGATCCACAGCTCGCCCAGCCAGCTAGAGGTGGGGTTAGGGATCATAGAGGTAGAGGTAGAGACCGTAGAGGTGGATCTCGATCCGGCAGAGGTAGAGGTTAGCGAGTAGCCGATCATCCCAAAGACATGGTTCTGGGAGGTGGGGCCTAGCCCCGGTGTTATGCTTTACCAGCCAGGCCTGAGGCTGAGTCTTCAGATACTGTTATTACAAGTACTATTCTGGTCTATGATAGGGATGCTTCAGTGCTATTTGACCCTGGGTCTACGTATTCATATGTGTCATCTTATTTTGCACCCTACATGGCTATGCTTAGTGATGCTTTGGGTGTCTTTGTTTATGTATCTACACCGGTGGGTGATTATATAGTGGTCGACCGAGTTCATCGTTCCTGTGTGGTAGTGCTTGAGGGTCTTGAGACCCGTGTTGATTTATTTCTCTTAGACATGGTGGATTTCGACGTCATATTAGGGATGGATTGGTTGTCCCCATATCATGCTATATTGGATTATCATACCAAGATCATGACCTTGGCTTTGCCAGAATTGCCCCGATTGGAGTGGAGAGGGACCCTAGGATATGCCACCCGCAGTGTTATTTCATATGTGAAGGCTCGATATATGGTCGAGAAGGGGTGTTTAGCTTACATGGCGTATGTTCGCGATTCTACCGCAGAGGTCCCTTCTATTGACTTTGTTCCTATTGTTCGGGAGTTCCCCGAGGTTTTCCCTTCAGACCTGCTGGGTATGCCACCCGACAGGGATATTAATTTCTGTATTGATGTGGCCCCAGGCACGCAGCCCATTTCTATTCCGCCGTATCGCATGGCCCCGCTAGAGTTGAAAGAATTAAAGGACAAGTTGCAAGATTTTCTAGAGAAGGGTTTTATCAGGCCTAGCATTTCTCCTTTGCGTACGCCGGTGTTATTTGTGAAGAAAAAGGATAGATCGATGAGGATGTGCATTGATTACCGGCAATTGAATAAGGTGATGATTAAGAACAAGTACCCACTACCGAGGATTAATGATTTGTTTGGCTAGCTTTAGGGTGCGAAGGTGTTTTCCAAGATATACTTGAGATCTAGCTACCATTAGTTGAGGATTAGGGAGTCTGATGTCCCTAAGACTGCATTCCACACTCGGTACGGGCATTATGAGTTTTTGGTCATGTCATTTGGGTTGACCAATTCCCTAGCAGCATTTATGGATTTGATGAACTAAGTGTTCAAACCTTACTTGGACTTGTTCATGATAATATTCATTGATGATATTCTGGTGTACTCCCGCAGCCGGGAGGAGCACGAGCAGCACCTCAGAGTGGTTCTTCAGACTCTGAAGGATAGTCAATTGTATTCTAAGTTCTCGAAGTGCGAGTTCTAATTGAGTTCGATTGCATTTCTGGGTCATGTTGTATCAGCAGAGGGTATTCTGGTGGACCCAAAGAATATTGAGGCAGTCAAGAATTGGCCTCGACCAACATCAGCTACTGAGATTTGGAGTTTCTTAGGGTTAGTAAGTTATTACCACCGGTTCGTGGAAGGATTTTCATCTATAGCAGCCCTGATGACCAGATTGACCCAGAAAGGTGCCTAGTTCAGATGGTCAGACGAGTGTGAGGAGAGCTTTTAGAAGCTCAAGACAGCTCTAACTACGGCACCGATATTGGTTTTGCCCATAGGCTCAGGGCCTTATACAGTTTATTATGACGCTTCCCGTATTGGGCTTGGTGCGGTATTGATGCAGGATGGCTGAGTCATTGCTTATGCTTCGAGGAAATTGAAGATCCACGAGAAGAATTATCCAGTCCACGATCTAGAGTTGGCAGCCATTGTTCATGCTTTGAAGATTTGGAGGCATTACCTATATGGTGTGACATCTGAGGTATACACTGATCACAAGAGTCTGCAATACTTGTTCAAGTAGAAGGAGTTGAACTTGAGGCAGCGGAGGTGGTTGGAGCTATTGAAGGATTATGGTGTTACTATTTTGTAACACCCGAGGAGAGCCAATGTGGTGGCCGATGCTTTGAGTAGGAAGTCCGCCAGCATGGGTTGTCTTGCTTATGTTCCGGTCAGCTAGAGAACACTTGCTTTGGATATTCAGGCCTTGGCCAATTTATTTGTGAGGTTGGACATTTCTGAGCCTAGCAGAGTGTTAGCTTGCACAGTCGCTCGTTCTTCATTATTGGAGCATATTCGTGATCGGCAGTTTGATGATCCTCATTTGTGTATCTTGAGAGACACGGTACAGTGTGGAGATGCCACGAAAGTGACCTTAGATGATGATGGTGTTTTGAGGTTGCAGGGGCGAGTTTGTGTGCCTAATGTCGATGGGATTCGAGAGTTGATCTTAGCAGAGGCACATAGTTCTCGCTATTCTATTCATCAGGGCGCCGCAAAGATGTACAAGGACTTGCGGTAGCATTATTGGTGGTGTAGGATGAAGAAAGATATTGTTGCATATGTAGCTAGGTGTTTGAATTGTCAGCAAGCCAAGTATGAGCATCAGAGGCCTGGTGGTTTGTTTTCAGAGGATTGAGCTTCCTGAGTGGAAGTGGGAGAGGATTACCATGGATTTCGTGATTAGACTTCCGATTACTCGGAAGAAGTTTGATGCTATTTTGGTCATAGTTGATAGGCTGACTAAGTCAGCGCATTTTATTCCTGTTGCAGCCACTTATTCATCGGAGAGGTTAGCTGAGATCTACATCCGATAGATTGTTCGCCTTCATGGGGTGCTAGCATCTATCATTTTGGACCGGGGTACGCAGTTTACCTCGCGCTTCTGGAGGGCAGTTCAGCAGGAGTTAGGTACCCAAGTTCAGTTGAGCACAGTGTTCCATCCTCAGACGGACGGCCAGTCCAAGAGGAATATTCAGATATTGGAGGATAAGCTCCAAGCCTGTGTCATTGATTTTGAAGCCTCGTGGGACCAGTTTTTGCCTTTAGCAGAGTTTGCCTACAATAACAGCTACCAGTACAGCATCCAGATGGCTCCATATGAGGCATTGTATGGTAGGCGATGTCGGTCACCAGGATGGTTTGAGCCGGGAGAGGCTCGATTATTGGGTATAGATCTAGTTCAAGAGGCCTTGGATAAGGTCAAGATCATTCAGGACAAGCTTCATTCGGCTCAGTCGCCGCAAAAGATTTATGCGGATCGCAAGGTTCGAGATGTAGCTTTCATGGTTGGTGAGCAAGTATTTCTCCATATATCGCCTATGAAGGGTATGATGAGATTCGGGAAGAAGGGCAAGCTTAGCCCTAGGTTCATTGGCCCATTTGAGATTCTTGATCATGTGGGAGAGGTGGCCTACAGACTTGCCTTGCCACCCAGCTTCTCATCCGTGCATCTAGTTTTTCATGTGTCCATGCTTCGGAGGTATCACAACGATCCAGCCCATGTGTTAGATTTAAGCACTGTCCAGTTGCACAAGGATCTGTCTTATGAGGAGGAGCCGGTAGCTATTTTAGACCGGCAGGTTCGACAGTTGAGGTCGAAGAGTTTTCCTTCTGCGCGTGTCCAGTGGAGAGGTCAGCCTCCTGAGGCATTAACCTGGGAGTCCGATTCTGATATGCAGAGCCGTTATCCTCATCTATTTCCCGACTCAATTACCTCTTTCTTTTGTTCATTCGAGGACGAACAGTTATTTTAGAGGTGGAGAATATGATGACCCAAAGGGTCATCACCGGTTTCCTCTTTCATTCCGAACTTCTGAAGCCCTGAAAACCTCATTTTTACTTGCCTCGATTTGCATGCGTAGTCCGAGTGCATAGCCAGAAAGCATATATATGAGTTATGTGTGAAAAATGGTGAATTTTGATATTAATATGCATAATATCGACTTCGGTCAATATTTTGGGTAAACGGACCGGGACCCATGATTTGACGGCCCCGGAGGGTCCATAGAAAAATATGGGACTTGGGCGTGTGCCCGGAATCGAATTTCGAGGTCCCAAGCCCGAGAAAAGAATTTTTCTGTGAAATTATTTTTCTGAAATTATTAAGGAAAATGAAAATGAAAATTGATTAAAAGACTATGGTATCGGGCTCTTATTTTGGTTCCGATGCCCGGTACAGGTCTTAAATATTTGTTAAGCACTTTTTGTAAAGTTTTGTTGAAAATGAACGTCGTTTGACGTGTTTCGGACTATAAGTTCCAAATTTGAAAGTTTATGAAACTTAGAAGAAAATCATGTGTTTTGACGCTTGATTCTATGTATATGATGTTATTTTGGTGATTTTATCGCACGAGTAAATCCGTAAGATCTTTTTGAGGTTGAATACATGTTTGGTTTGGAGCCCCGAGGGCTCGGATGAGTTTTGGATAGGCATCGTATTGTATTTTCTCATTTTTAAAATCTGGTGTTCTCCAGTTATGCAGGCTTCGCAATTGCAAAGCCAGCACTCGCAAATGCGAGCTCGCAAATTGCGAGCATTTTATCACAAATGCGAGAATTTCCTTGGGCAGCCACCTTCTCAATTGCGAAGATATCCATCGCAAATGCGATGCCCGCCTAAGCCTCCTCCTTCACAATTGCGATAGTTTTCTCGCAAATGCGAACCTTCCACTTTTCTTCAGAGTTCGCAAATGCGAACTAGTTCTCGCATTTCCCAGATTTTGCAAGGTTCGCAATTGCGAACCCGTGAATTCCCACATCTGAGACCTGCATTTTTCATACTTAGTCGAATTTTCATATCATTTCTTCATTCTTTCAACTCAAACACTCCATAGGCGATTTTCCAAGAAAACTTTCTTCCCCAAATCATTTGTAAGTCTATTTTTACTAAATTTCTTCTAACTTTATCATCATTAAACATGTTTTTATCTTAAAATCAAGGATTTCCATGGGTGAAAATGGGGATTTTGGGTAGAACCTAGGTTTTCTTAAAATTGGGGATTTGGACCTCAATTTGAGGTCCGATTTCAAAAAAAATCATAGATATGAACTCATAGGGGAATGGGTAACCGGGTTTTGGTTTGAACCTCGGGTTTTGACCACGTGGACCCGGGGACATTTTGGGAATTTTTGAGTAAAACTTTGGGAAATTTATTTTCATGCATTCAAGTTGATTCAATTAGCATTTTTTGAGGTTGTATACATGTTTGGTTTGGAGCCCCGAGGGCTCGGGTGAGTTTTGGATAGGCATCAGATTGCATTTTCTCATTTTTAAAAATCTGGTGTTCTCCAGTTCTGTAGGCTTCGCAATTGCGAAGCCAGCACTCGCAAATTCGAGCTCGCAATTGCGAGCATTTTATCGCAAATGCGAGACTTTCCTTGGGCAGCCACCTTCGCAATTGCGAAGATATCCATCGCCAATGCGATGCCCACCTAAGCCTCCTCCTTTGCAATTGCGATAGTTTTCTCGCAAATGCGAACCTTCCACTTTTCTTCATAGTTCGCAAATGCGAACTAGTCCTCGCATTTCCCAGATTTTGCAAGGTTTACAATTGCGAACCCAAGTTCGCAATTCCCACATCTGAGGCCTACATTTTTCGTACTTAGTCGAATTTTCTCCTCATTTCTTCATTCTTTCAACTCAAACACTCCATAGGCGATTTTCAAAGAAAACTTTCTTCCCCAAATCATTTGTAAGTCATTTTTTGCAAAATTTCTTCAATCTTTATCATCATTAAACATGTTTTTATCTTAAAATCAAGGATTTCCATGGGTGAAAATGGGGATTTTGGGTAGAACCTAGGTTTTCTTAAAATTGGGGATTTGGACCACATTTTGAGGTACGATTTCAAAACAAATCATAGATATGAACTCGTGGGGGAATAGGTAATCGGGTTTTGGTTCGAACCTCGGGTTTTGACCACGTGGGCCTGGGGGCATTTTGGAAATTTTTGAGTAAAACTTTGGAAAATTCATTTTCATGCATTCAAGTTGATTCAATTAGCATTTGTTGATACATTCAAGTAATTTGTGACTAGATTCGAGCGGTTTTGTGGTGAATTCGAGGGGTAAAGCTATACTAGAAGCTTGAGTGGATTTTTGGAGCATTTGATGTAAGTGTTTGATCTAACTTTGGCTTGAGGGAATAGGATTAGAGTGTTATTAATTACTAATTGCTAAATGATCGAGTACGGTGTATAGGCATGATGACGAGTATCTATACACCGGTGTCAAGCATGACCATGTGTCCTTGTTTATACTTATTCTGATATTGTTATGACTTTATCATGTTAATTGATGAATCCTATGAAATGTGAAGAGTATGAGGATTAGTTATGAATTGTGAATTTCTTGGAGTGTTGGGTCGAAAGATAAAAATACTATTGAGTAAGAAATGAAAGAAATGGAAAGAGATATGATTAATCCCTTGTCGGGATGGTTTGAGTATATTGATTATCTCCCTTGTCGGGATGTGAAGGTTGTTATCGTTGCTCCCTTGCCGGGATTTAGCTGTTTAATTGTGTTTTCCCTTGCCGGGACATTTCTTATTATGTGCTTATTCCTTCGCCCGTTTGGTTGTGATTACTGTTTGGGTGAGGAAGAGTGATAAGGCACTAAGGGTCATTCCGTGCCATGTTTTGAATATATTTACACGAAGGGTCATTCCGTGCCATGTTTTGAATATATTTGCACGAAGGGTTATTCCGTTCCATGTTTTGATTATATTTGCACGAAGGGTCATTCCGTGCCATGTTTTGATTATTTATGCATGAATGAACATTCCGTGCTCTGATTTGATAATAATTGCACGAAGGATCATTTCGTGCCATGAGTTATGTGAGGGAATGAACGAAGGGTGATGCCATGCACTTTATTTCATTGCTTTAGTGATAATGAGAGTAAAAGCACGAAGGTTGATGCCGTGCAACTGTTGATTTTCCTGCTTTTGTTAATTATTGTTATTGCCCTGTTTCTTACTTAAGAAGTTGACTTTATATCCGAATTGTACTCCCCCATAACATGCTTCCCTCCCTTTTTAACTGTTTAATTTTGGCATTCTTTCCTTTTATTGCATATATATATATATATATATATTGAACTGCACAGGTGTATTTGGTAGAACTCTCTAGGCTCGTCACTACTTCGCCGGGATTAGGCCAGGCACTTACCAGCACATGGGGTCGGTTGTGCTGATGCTACACTTCTTTGCATTTTGCACAGATCACGGTACCGAAGCAGCTTTTGGACAAGCGCAGTAGTATATTGATCGGGAGCTGACTTCAATCCAGGGACTTACGAGGTAGCCTAGCTGGCGTTCGCAGGCCGAAGTCCCTTTCCATATTTTCAGTTTGTTTTCATTGTATCGAGACAAACATTATGTATTTTCTATTCAGACTTGTTTGTAGCACTCTTTAGTGGTTCGTGAGATAGCGACTCCAGTCTTGGGTAGAGAAATATTAAACTTCCCCAAATTTTTTTTTTTGGGTTTTCAGTTATTTATATTTTAAAGACTTCCCCTTTTAGTTAAATGACTCGTTAATACTATTATCGTTGGATTGTTATCGGAAAATATTTAAATGCTTGGCTTGCCTAGCTCCGACAGTAGGCGCCATCACGACTCCCGATGGTGGAAAATTCGGGTCATGACAAATAGATGCATCTATTACCCCACTCACGAATCATACATGTTACACGGTCAAATATAAATAAACACAATAATCAGTCAGTCAAGAATTCAATAGGGAGCAATTATCCCAAGAAAATCCAATCTCTTTTAAAAATTCAAGAAAATAAAGTTTGATCTTTTTAGAAATTCATTTACTAATTCGATATGATTTAAGCAAATCAAATGTCAGCAAGTTTACAAATAATCCAAGGATAGCATTCTTTTGGGTCCTAGACTACCCGGATAATAGCATAATAGTAGCTACGCACGGACTCTCGTCACCTCGTGCGTACGTAGCCCCCACAAATAGGAGCACATATCCAATTAATTCACCTATGGGGACAATTCCCTCTTACAAGATTAGAAAGGAGACGTACCTCGCTTCGAAGATCCATAACCGGCATTTCACGTTCTTCCGAAGACTCAAACCAATGAATAAATCTCAAAAGCTAGCTAATAATGATACCAATCCATTAATATATACTCAACTATTCATTACAACCCAATTTTTGACGAAAATGCCCTCTGGCTCACGTGCTCGGATTTCCGAAATTTTTGAAGAATAAGTTTACCATAGCCTCACAAACTCAAATATATAATTTTCTCTTAATTTCATACTCAAAATCCTGGTCAAATTCCAAGAATATCTACTTTCTAGATTTTCCCGCAACCCCAAGTTTTTTACAAATTTTCATGTCTAAATCTATATATAAACCTTGTATTTAACTCAAAGCTAGCATAACTTACTTACCTCATGATGAATGATGGAACCACCTCTCCAAGAGCTCCAAAATCGCCCAAGATGGGAGTGAAATTGAGCAAAAATGACTTTGAGCCCGTATTAAATTAACCTCACTGCCCAACGATTTTTGCATCTGCGGTCAGGGGACCGCATCTGCGAAAAGGGGGTGAAAGGTCTGGTACCGCATCTGTGGCTTGGGATCCGCATCTGCAATGGGAGAACCGCATCTACGGTCCAAAAACCGCAGATGCGGTTATGACAGAACCAGCAATCGTTCAGCCTTCTCACAATTTCCAAATTCGATCTGTTAACCACCCGGAATCCACCCGAGGTCCCTGGCCAATCATACCAACCAGTCCTAAAATACATTATGGACTTGCTCGAGGTCTCAAATCATATTAAACAACGCTAAAACCACGAATCGACCTCTAATCCAAGCTTTATGAACTTTAAAATTTCAAACTTCTACTTTCGATGTTTAAACCTATCAAATCAAGTCCGATTGAACTCAAATTTTGCACACATGTCATATTCGACATCATGGACCTACTCCAACTTCCGAAATCAGATTCCAACCACCATACTAAAAAGCCCACTTCCGGTCAAACTTGTCAAAAACCTTCAAATTTCTATCTTTAGCCAAATGACTCCAAAATGACCTACGGACCTCCGAATTCACTTTCGATCGCGCTCCCAACTCCAGAATCACCATATGGAGCTATTCAAAGACTCGGAATCCTAAACGGACATTGATAACACTAAAATACACTCCAAGCCAAACTTATGAAATTTCTTCCAAAATACTAACTTCCACAATAGGCGCCAAAACGCTAAGGGGTCATCCAAAACCCGATCCAGGCATACGCCCGAGTTCGAAATCATCATATGAACCTGCTGGAACCTTCAAATCCCGATTCCGATGTCATTTACTCAAAAAATCCAATCCAAGTTAATTCTTTCCACTTTAAGCTTCTGAAATGAGAATTCTCTTCCCAAATAAACTCCGAACTTTGCAAAATTCAATTCTGACCATGCGTACAAGTCAAAAACTTGAAATGAAGCTGCTCATGGCCTTAGACTGTTGAATGACGCGCTAGGGCTCAAAACGACCGATCGGGTCGTTACATAAAATTTATGATATCAATTGTATAGCCAAAGTTTTGTTATTTGTTTGATGTCCATTTATGCAAATTGACTCTTCAAACAAATATTCTTCAAGAAGAACAAAGAAACAACCTTTTATTTTAATATTGACTGATTTTGTGATGTTTCTTTTTCCAACATGTATGTTTACTTTATTATATATGTAAGCAAACTTTTATTTATTTTTGTAAACTCTTTTTTGTTATTTATATAAAATAGACGTGTACTCTATATATTATATTTATTTTAAAAGAATTTCTTTTTATTCAAATCTAGCTACGGTATTTCAAAGAACTATACTTATAGGACTTTAAATGTGAAAGAGTTTTATAGTTATATGGAGTTTGTTTTTTATTCTAGAGGTGTAGTATTTAAATAGTTGCAAAAAATAACAAAAGTTCCTTACATGATTGCATATGATCATTAACAAAATTAAATATGATAACATGATAAAAAAGGATAAATTTTATTTTTAATTTAAATTTGAATTTTAGAACTTTTTCTATAAATTCAAAATTATGTTTTAAATATATATATATATATAGAAAATAACTCTATAAGTTGAAAATAACACTTTAAGTTGGAATAATTCAGAAACGATGAATAAAAATTATGATAATCATACAACCCCAAAATAATACAGTCTACTAATGTGTGTGCCAAGACCTGGTGTCACGAGCATGGGCAACTAGTAGAATATACAAAAGAATCACACTATCCTACTGTGCGAGACGGAATAGACAGCAAAACTACAAAAGAAAGACTTCTTCAGGTTGCTGAACGGCATGGAAGAGAAGTAGCTCAACGTAGAAGTCTCGAATCCGCTCAGAGATGCGCACCCGACTGATAGCCAGATGTACCTGCCTCAAACCCTGTACAATTAAGTACTGAAGTGTAGTATGAGTACATAAACAATATGTACCCAGACGAGAGGTCAACTTGATACTCACTAGGGTCAAATAATGAGAGAAGAATTTATAACAAGCATGGATAACATAAGTTATTAGCATTTAATAATTATGGATTAACAGTTCTTTCCCATGTATTATCATGGATATTTACCTATACATCAAGCAGAAAGATAATTCAGTCCTAAAAAAAATGCTAAGCAAAACATGCGCAAGTAATACCGTGGGACGAACGACCCGATCCAACATAAAAGTAAATTGTGCACTGCCGAAGGTCGAACAGCTCGAACCATAGATGCATTTATTACCCCGCTCGCGAATCACCCGTGCAATGCGGTCAAATATAAATAGGCTCATCATCAACAAGTAGCGATATATATATATATATATATATATATATATATATATATATATATATATATATATCTGAGGAGTAGCTATACGCAGGAATAGCAAATATTTTCTTCTAAGAGGCCAAACAGGATAAGGTTCATTCACTAGTCTCATTCTTCTTAATCAACTAGTTCATACAAATCCCATCTTGTCATCACGTTACAATGATATCACGTAGAGCATGCTCACGGGTCCTAGACTACCCAGACTTAACATAATAGTCGCTACGCACGGACTCTCGTCACCTAGTGCATACATAGCCCCCATATATATATTGGCAATTAATTCAATTATTATACATATGGGGACAATTCCCTCTTACAGGGTTAGAAAGGAGACTCACAAGATTGAATTCTAGCTACTTAAGCAATTTGCCAACCATTAATGCGAGTTTTCCTAAAATTCGACCCCGAGCCCACGTGCCCGGATTTCGAAATGTTTTGAAGGAAGTTGTTATCTACAACTTAAGGATCACTAATATATGATTTCTAATTAATTCCATAACAAATTTCGTGGTTAAATCTAAGTTTTATCAAACCCCTAGGTTTAGCTCTAACCTTTTGATTTCTCCAAATCTTTAGGTGTTAATCTACCCAAAACTCGAGTATTAAACTCTCATTAAGTAAAAATGACTTACCTCATGTTGAAAACCCCTCTTGAAAGCTCCCAAGTTGCTTAAGTGTAGAGACAAAATGAAGTAACGGCCTAAGTCACATTTTAAAAGTTGTGTCCAGGTCTCTGATGTCGCATTTGCGATACTTGGCTCACAAATGCGAAGTCGCAATTGCGACAATATGTTCGCAAATGCGAACTGGGCCTACCTCTGCCTTGATCGCAATTATGATATAGGGGTCGCAAATAAGGACCCTACTGGGTTTTCAAATGCGAAGCAAATGTCGCAAATGCGACCAGTGGCCCCGAGCCAGCCTCATCGCAAATGCGATGTTATCCTCGCAATTGCGAAACCCGCAGCAACAGCAAAAACACTAGAAAACTGGTGTGTTGTTCTATTCCAAACCCATGCCCGAAACTCACACGAGCCCTTGGGGACCCACTCTGAATGCTCACATAAGTCCAACAACATTGCGCCAACTTGCTCGAGCGATCAAATTGCCGAAATTACACCTAAACCCCGGATTCAACACCTAAACGCATGAAATCCTTAAGAACATCCAAATTCCTGTCTTTACTACCGGACGTCTGAATCACATCAAATTAGTCACGTTTCTTACCAAATTTTACAGACAAGTCACCAATATTATATTGGACCTATACTGGACTTTGGAACTAATATACGGGCCCCATACCAAAGTGATTAATTATTACTTAGTTTATTTAAATACTTAATATTTCAGATTAACAATTTCAAATAAAAATTCATTACTCGAGCTAGGGACCTCGAAATTCGATTCCGGGCATATGCCCAGGTCCCATACTTTCCTACGGACCCTCGATACAGTCAAATCTCGAATCCGGGCCCGTTTGCTTACAATGTTGACCAAACTCAAACTTAGCCTTTTAAGAAAATCCTAAGGAATCAAATGGGCATATTTCACCAAAAACTCTTTCAAATTCCGAACCAACCCCCCGCGCAAGTCGTAAATTAGCTAAAGCAAGCACGGGAAGTTTTATTTAAGGCAACGGGGTTCAAAAAGGCGACCAGGCGGGTCGTTATAGTATTTAACTAAAATAGTTAAATATGGTATAAAATTATCATATACTATTGATATTTATTAGCTTGCCACTTGGCTTAACCGTAATGTTAACTTTCTTCCTTTAATATATATATATATACATATAGATTGTCCCTAACCTGCATTACTTGTGGTGATAATCACACTGTTAATTAATTATTCCATTCTTATGAAACAGTCGAAATGTCTCTTTTGCATGCGTATTTATCAACTTGGATTTATCAAAATGAGGAGATTTTCTTATTGCTTTATGCAAATTGTTGAAAAGTTTTTATTACTACGATGAAAGTAAGTGAGAAATGTCTTATATATTTGTTCCATATTATTGTCCTTACTTCCATTGTATATCGGGGATGTTTACTATTTTGGCATGATGAGGTTATCAATGAATTAAATTTTCGACAGTGACGCATGCCTCCGTAATGGACAAATATTTGCTTCTTGACAGGAAAAACAGGTACTCGGCTCATAATATCAATTACAAAGGTATAGCATGACTGAGTGTAAATATCATCAAAACAGTGTAAAAACAGTAGTAAAAAGCCCCTAAAGGTCCAAACAGCGGGCACAAGGCCTAAAACACGGCATTCAGCCCCAAACATAGTAATACTTTCCAAAATATACTAATATCGAAAAACTTTCAATTAAATACGCGACTTAATAGTCGTACGAGAGGGATCAGGTCACAATCCACAATGGTGCACGACCCCAGACTCGTCATCTAACGTATGCTTCAACTCAAAATAGCACAACGATCTGAAATTCAGGGTTTCATACCCTCAGGACAATATTTACAATCATTGCTTACGTCAGTCGGGTCCAAACTCTAGCACGCGACACCTCTGCCTCTCGAATCAGCCTCAACTCGCCCCGAATCTATCCAAAATCAGAATCATAACATCAAAAATAGGCTAAAGGAATAAATCCCACGCAAAAACCCCAAATTTACTCTAAAATCTCGAAATTGGCCAAACCCGACCCCTGGCCCACATCTCGGATTTCGATAAAAATCACATCACTAGAGTCATTATCCTCCTACGAGTCTATACATATCAAGAACATCAAAATCGGGCCCCAAATGGCACCTCAAATTCCCAATTTACACTCCCCAATATCAAACCCTATTTTCCCAAATTTAACCCTTATTTTCCATAAATTTCAAGCTTAATCAGTGAAATAATGCTATGGAATCGAGTATTGAGATCAAAAACCTTATCTCCAAGTGTTTCCCTTAGATTCCCTATTCAATCCCTCTCAAAAACCTTCAAACTCGGCAAATAATGGTGAGAAATGTCCTAAAATTAGCGAAGATGGCTATTTAAACATTCTGCCCAGGGATTCAAATTCCTTAATCGTGATCGCGGAAAGAACCTCGCAATCACGAATAACAACTTCACTGGCTCCTGAAATAACTCTATGCGAACGCATCCCTCTTCACGCGCGCGATGCTCTGTCCCTCATACCTACGTGATCACGGACAACTAACCACGTTCGCGATGAACAAACGCATGGCCCCATCTTTGGTGCACTAACCTTACGCAAACTCGACTCGACTCATGCGTTCGTCATGCTTTACCTGAACAACTCCCACAATCACAGCTCCAAATACGAGAACGTGAAGAAAAACCTGGACTGCCTCTACAACTGCTCTACGTGATCGTGAGCCTCCTCACGCGATCATGAAGAAGAAACTTCTGCAATAGAAACAACAGAAAATCTACAACTTCCCAAAACAAGATTTGATCCGTTTAACCACCCGAAACTCATCCGACGCCCTCAGGACCTCAACCAATCATGCCAACATATCACATAACATCATTCAAACTTGTTCCACCTTTCGGAATACTCAAAACTACATCAAAACATCATCGGATTCAAGCCTAAGAAATTCTAAAATTTTCAAATTCTGCCTTCGATCAAAAAGTCTATCAAACCTCGTCTGAATGACTTGAAACTTTGCACACACATCCCAAATGACACAACGGATCTACTCCAACTTCTGGAATTCCATTCCGACCACTATATCAAAAATGTCCACTACCAACTGGCAAACGCCAAATTTTCAATTTCGCCAATTCAAGCATAAATCTACACCAGGCCTCCAAAACGTATTCCGATCACACTCGTAAGTCCCAAATCACCTCCCGAAGCTATCCGAAACACAAAAACCAAACTCCGAGATCATTTACTCACAAGTCATCTTCCGGTTGACTTTTCAAACTAAAAGGCTAACTTAGGAGATTAAGTGTCTCATTTCTCTACAAAAACACTCCAAACCCAAAATAACCAACACGATACGATGAAATATAGCTGAACAACATATAAAGAAGCAGAAATAGGGAAAACAGAGGAGTAACTAATGAAACGACTGGCCGGGTCGTTATATCCTCCCCTTCTTAAACAAACATTCATCCTCGAATGAGTCAAGAAACATACCTGAAGCCTCAAATAGGTGAGGATAATTGCTCCGTATCTCCCGCCCGGTCTCCTAGGTAGCTTCCTACACTGGCCAACCTCTCCATTGTATTTCACTGAAGCTATTTCCTTTAACCTCAACTTTCAAACCTGATGCTCCAAAATAATTGTTGGCTTCAAATCATAAGTCAAATCATTGTCCGACTGAACCGTGATAATGTCCAAAACATGAGACGGATTGCCAATATACTTTCGGAGCATAGAAACATGAAAGACCTGATGCACACTCGACAAGCTGGGTGGCAAATCAAGCTCATAAGCCACCTCCCCAATCCTCCGAAGCACCTCAAAAGGCCTAATGAACTGAGGACTCAATTTACCCTTCTTCCCAAATCTCATAACACCCTTCATGGGTGAAACCTTCAGTAGAAATTTCTCCCCAACCATGTAGGACACATTACGAACTTTCCTGTCAGCATAGCTCCTTTGCCTCGACTGCGCTGTACGAAGTCGCTCCTGGATCACCTTCACCTTTTCTAAAGCATCCTGCACCAAGTCTATACTGAAAAGTCTAGCCTCACCCGGATCAAACCAACCAACTGGAGATCTATACCACCTCTCATATGAAGCCTCAATAGAGCCATCTGAATACTCGACTAATAACTGTTGTTACAAGCAAACTCCACGAGCGGCAGAAACTGATCCCATGAACCACCAAAATCAATGACACAAGAGCGCAACATGTCCACCAATCTCTGAATAGTGCGCTCGGACTCCCCATCCATCTGAGGGTTAAAGGCTGTGCTCAACTCGACTGGAGTACCTAACTCTCTATGCACGGCCCTCCAAAACTACAAAGTGAATAGAGTACCTCTATCCGAAATGGTGGAAACTATGACACAATGCAAGCGAAAAACCTCTCGGATATAGATCTCTGCCAGCCGCTCTGAAGAATAGGTAGTACAAACAGGAATGAAGTGTGCGGACTTGATCAGCCGATCCACAATCACCCAAATAGCATCAAACTTCTTCAAAGTCCGTGGGATCCCAACTACAAAGTCCATGGTGATCCGCTCCCACTTCCACTCTGGAATATCCATCTACTGAAGCAAGCCACCCGGTCTCTGATGCTCATATTTCGCTTGCTAACAATTGAGACACAGAGCTACAAATCCCATGATATCCTTCTTCATTCTCCTCAACCAATAATGCTATATCAGATCCTGATACATCTTCGTGGCACCCGGATGAACAGAATACTGCGAGCTATGGGCATCCTCCAAAATCAAATCCCGAAGCCCATCCACATTGGGCACACATATACGGCCCTACATCCTCAACACCCCCACATCACCAATAGTCACATCTCTGGTATCGTTGTGCTGAACTCTATCCTCAAGGACAAGCAAATGAGGATCATCATACTGGCGCTCTCTGATGCAATCAACAAGGAAGATCGAGAAACCACACAAGCTAATACCCGATTGGGCTCCAAAATATCCAACCTCACAAACCGATTGGCCAAGGCCTAAAAATCAACTGCGAGAGGTCTCTCCCCAATAGGGATATATGCCAAACAACCCATACTCACCGCCATCCTACTCAAAGCATCGGCCACTATATTGGCTTTCCCCGAATAGTACAAGATAGTAATATCATAGTCCTTTAGCAGCTCCAACCATCTCTGCTTCCTCAAATTGAGATCCTTTTGCTTAAACAAGTGTTGGAGGATACGATAATCAGTAAATACCTCACAAGACATGCCATATAGATAATGCCTCCAAATATTCAACGCGTGAACAATGGCAGCCAACTCTAGATCGTGAACAGGGTAGTTCTTCTCATGGGGCTTCAACTGGCGAGAAGCATAAGCAACAATTCTACTCTCCTACATCAACACACATCCAATACCCACTCTCGAGGCATCACAATACACTGTATATGAACCTGAAGCTGATGGCAAAACTAACACTAGAGTTGTGGTCAAGGCAGTCTTGAGCTTCTGAAAGCTCGCCTCACACTCATCCGACAACATGAAAGGCACACCCTTTTGAGTCAACTTGGTTAAGGGTGATGCAATAGATGAAAATCCCGGAACGAACTGATGGTAATAACCTGCAAAACATAGAAAATTGCGAACCTCCGTGGCTGAGGACGGTTTGGGCCAACTCTGAACCGCCTCTATCTTTTTTGGATCAACCTGAGTACCCTCAGTGGACACTACGTGCCCTAAGAAAGACACCGAACTAAGCCAAAACTCACATTTGGAGAACTTTGCATAAAGCTTCTCATCCCTCGATCTCTGCAACACGACTCTCAAATGCTCTATGTGCTCCCCCTCACTACGCGAGTATAGCAAAATATCATCAATGAAAACAATAATGAACTAGTAGAGATAAGGCCGGGACACGATGTTCATCAAATGCATGAACACTGCTGGGGCATTGGTCAACCTAAAAGACATAATAAGGAACTCATAATGGCCATATCGAGCCCTAAAAGCTGTCTTAAGAATATTCGAGTCCCTGATCTTCAGTTTATGATACCCTAAACGAAAATCAATCTTGGAGAACACCCTCGCTCCCTGAAGCTGATCAAATAAATCATCAATACGAGGCAAAGGATACTTTTTTTTGATTGTGACCTTGTTCAACTGCCTATAATCAATGCACATCCTCATGGTGCCATCCTTTTTCTTCACAAATAGGACAGGCGCACCCCATGGCGACACACTAGGCCGAATGAACCCCTTATCAAGGAGTTCCTGAAGTTGATCCTTCAAATCTGCTGGTGCTATACAATATGGAGAAATAGAAAAGGGCTGAGTGCCCAGCATCAGATCAATACAAAAATCAATATCCCTATTCGGTGGCATGCCAGACAGGTCTGCAGGAAAAATATTAAGAAAATCCCTCACTTCTGGAACAAAAACAATGTTGAGAGTCTCTGCACTCACATCCCTCACAAATGCTAAGTACGAAATACAACCTTTCCCAACCATCCACTGGGCCTTCAGAATTGAGATCACCCTACTGGTACAAAAATCAATCAAACCTCGCTACTCAATCCGTGGCTTACCCGGCATCGCCAACATCACTATCTTAGCATGGCAGTCCAATATAGCACGACATGGAGATAACCAATCCATGCCCAATATCACATCCAAATCCACCATAAAAAGTAATAAAAGGTCCACTCGGGTCTCCAAACCCCCAATAGTCACCACACACGATCAATATACGTGCTCTACAATAATAGTATCACCCACAGAAGTAGATACACTAATAGATGAAACAAGAGACACACGGGGCATATCCAAATAACGAGCAAAATATGATGACACATGTGAATAAGTGAAGCCAGGATCAAATAACACCGAGGCATCCCTATGGAAAACTGAGACAATACCTATAATCACAACATCTGAAGCAATTGCATCGGGTCTAGCTGGAAGTGCATAGAAACGAGCTTGACCGCCACCTGATCGACCTCCCCCTCTAGGGCGACCCCTAGCTGACTGTCCTCCACCCCTAGCTAGCTGGGCGGGTGATGATGTAACTGGTGCTGAAGTCGAGGGCTGACTCCTCTACTGAGATGAACCACCAAGATGACGAGGATACTGCTTCCACATGTGACCCAACCCTCCACACTCATAACAACTCCCTAGTGCTGGAGACGGGGACTGAAAGAACATCTAGCACTGGGATGACTAGCAGAAGAACCCGGCATAGAAGAGCCCTGAACTAATGGAGCACAGGACGAACTCTGGGCTAGAAGGGCACTTGGTGAGGAATGACCCTACAGAGAACTGTGAGAACCATGGCCCGATGATGCTGCACGATAACGTGGGCAAGCTGACTGAGCATGCCTGAATGGTCGGCCTCTACCATGCTAAAATTAGCCCCCATACTAAGTACCAGCAAATACACCCTGACCACGAGTCCTCTTAGCCTATCTCTCGAATCTCTCCTAACCACGAACCATCTCAATCTGTTGAGCTATGTCAACAACCTCATCAAAGGTAGCAACAGATACTCGCTTTCTAGTCATAAGTAACCAAAGCTGATAACTGAGGCCATCTATAAACCTCTTGATCCTCTCTCGATCTGTGGGAAACATCGAGATAGCCTGGCAAGCCAACTCGGAGAACTGCATCTCATACTGTGAAATAGAACTGTCATCTTGACGAAGCTACTCGAACTGCCTATGCAGCTCCTCTCGGTGAGACTTAGGTAAAAACTTCTCAAGGAATAGAATGGAGAACTGCTGCCAAGAAATGGGCGCTGCATCAGCCGGCCTACACCTCTCATAACCCTCCCACCATCTAAGTGCAGCCCCTAAAAACTGGAAAGTAGTTAACGAGACCCCACTGGTCTCTAACATACCTGCAGTCCGAAGCATCCTCTAACACTTGTCCAAGAAACCTTGGGCATCCTCGCCCTCTACGCCACTAAACGTTGGAGGCTGAAGTCTCCAAAACATCTCTAATTTGCGGTGCACGTCCTATGGCATAACCGGAGCTACATAACCTTGAGCAGCTGCAACTGGTTGGCCTGGTGGTGCCTCCGGTGGCTGCAATCTCTGAACAACCTGCTCGGGTGTGTGGGCAGCAGGAGTTTGAGTGCCTCCCCCAGCTTGAGAAATGGTTGCAATAGTAGTAACTGCGACTGCCTGAGCAAGACTAGTGCACACGGTCAAGATCTAAGCCAAGGTCTCTTGAAGACCCAGAATGACAATAGGCACAACCGGTGACTGAGCTGGTGCTACTAGGGCATCCACAATTGGGACCTGCTCCTGAACTGGGGCTACTGGTGGATCTGCCAATGCTTTCCTAACTGCTATGCAGGCTACACCCCTACCGCTACTACGGCCTCGACCGCGTCCTCATCCTTTACTGGCCCCAGCTGGTGGTACTGGTGGTCATCCATCCTGGCCGATATTACTGTCCTTACCATATGGGAGAGAATAGAATAATAGAAGTTTAGTACTAGAATCAACAGATTCTCACGATAGGTATTCAAGAATATGAAGTTTTCCTAAAGCTACAGCCTCCCGAGGATAAATACAGACGTCTCCGTACGATCCGCGAGACTTTACTAAACCTGCTTATGACTCGTAAGACCTATGTAACCTAGGCTCTAATACCAACTTGTTACGACCCTAAAATGGACCCGGCTGTGATGGCGGCTATCTTTAAACTATTTTACCTCACTCAAACCCCAAACCTACCAAAAATTCATAATAAGTCATTTAAAGTCATTAATTAGCTTAAAATTCCATAAAATAAGTCAAAATAGAAAAATGCGAAAACATAACACAGTCCGACATAGGGGTGTCACTAGTCATGAGCAACTACAACTCGTCTCGAAATAAGAAAGGACAACATTGTTTGAGCAAAATGATAACCCACAGCTAAATAAGATAGGAAGGAGAAGCACTGGGTCGCGAACGCCAAACATCGGTACTCAACTTGGAGGATTCGCTAGAAAGCAAATCAGCACGCACTATCACGACCCGAGGCTATTGGATCTGCACACAAGGTGCAGAGAGTAATATGAGTACGCCAACTCAGTAAGTAATAAAAGTAAAGGCAGTTGAGCAGTAAGAAAACACGTAAACCATAATGCTACAGCAAAGAGTATAAGTCCAAAATAACGCAGTAAGGCAATAAAAATCATAAAAAGACAACTCAGTTCAGTAAAACCTTTTCAAACATCCTTCAATAGTTTAAACGAAGGATGAAAACAGTGAGTAAATGAATAGAAATGTAAATAGGGCCTTGGGAAAAACAAGTACCATAAACTACCGCTCGGGCACAATATCAATAGAAATAGCCCCTCGGGCTACCTCATAATAACTCGTATCAGCCCCTCGGGCAACAACATGAAACAACAATAGCCCCTCAGGCAATATCAAAACACACACTAGAGGTACCTGACAGGCAGTGTACAGACTCCAGAGGGGCTCCTACAGCCCAAGTGCTATCACAAGCCATCTCGTGGCATAATAAATCAGGCCCTCGGACTCTCATATATCACAATCAGCAAACTCGCTGCGGCGCGCAGCCCGATCCCATGATAAACTCATAACATAGGCCATCAGCCTCACTCAGTCAAAACTTACTCAAGCCCCTCGATTTATAATAATCAAGCACTCAGCTCATAATATCAATTATAAAATCAAAAGGAGTAAATTAAATCCGAGTTATGAAATCAGTGAAAGTATAGCATGACTGAGTGTAAATATCATCAAAACAGTGAGGAAACACTAGTAAAAAGCCCCTAAGGGTACAAACAGTCGGCAGAAGTCCCCAAACAAAGCATTCAACCCCAAACATATTAATACTTTCCAAAATATAATAATATCGAAAAATTTCTTGTTAAATACGTGACTTAATAGTCGTACGAGATGGACCAGGTCACAGTCCCCAATGGTGCACGACCCCACTCTCGTCATCTAGCATGTGCGTCACCTCAAAATAGCACAACAATGTGAAATTCGGGGTTTCATACCCTCAGGACAACATTTACAGTCTTTACATACCTCAATCTAGCACAAACTCTAGCTCGTGACGCCTTTGCCTCTCGAATCGGCCTCAACTCGACCCAAATCTATCCAAAATTAGAATCATAACGTCAAAAAAAGGCTAAAGTAACAAAGCCCATGCAAAATAACCAAATTTACTCAAAAATCTTGAAATTAGCCAAACTCGACACCTAGGCCCACGACTCGAATTTTGATAAAAATCACATCACTAGAATCCTCTCCTCCCACGAGTCTATACATATCAAGAACATCAAAATCGAACCCCAAATGGTCCCTTAAAACTCCAATTTACACTCTCCAATAGCAAGCTCTATTTCCCCAAATTTAACCCTTATTTTCCAAATTTTTTTTAGCTTAATTAGTGAAATAATACCATGGAATCGAGTATTGAGTTCTAAAATCTTACCTCCAAGTGTTTCCCTTCGATTCCCTCTTAAATCCCTCTCATAAAGCTTCAAAATCGGTCAAAAATGGTGAGAAATGGCCTAAAAATTGCGAAGATGACTATCTAAACATTCTGCCCAGGGATTTAAATTCCTTAATCGCGATCGCGGAAAGAACCTCGCGATCGCTAAGAACAACTTCGCTGGCTCCTAAAATTACTCTACGCTAATGCCTCTCTCTCCACGCGAGTGCGATGCTCTTCCCCTCATACCTACGTGATCGTGGACCACTAACCGCATTCACGATGAACAAATGCGAGGCCCCAGCTTTGGTCCACTAACCTTACGCGAACGCGACTCGACCCATGCGTTCGTGATGCTTTACCTGAACAACTCGCGCAATCGCAGCTCCAAATACTCAAACACAAGGAACAACCTGGACTGCCTCTACAATTACTCTACACGATCACGAGCCTCCTCACGCGATCGCAAAGAAGAAACTTTTACAATAGAAACAGCAGAAAATCTGCAACTTCCCCAAACAACATTTGATCCATTTAATCACTCGAAACACACCCAAGGCCCTCGGGACCTTAACCAATCATACCAACATATCCCATAACTTCATTCAAACTTGTTCCATCCTTCAGAACACTCAAAACAACATCAAAACATCAAATCATCATCAGATTCAAGCCTAAGAAATTCCAAAACTTCCAAATTCCGCTTTCGATAAAGAAGTCTATCAAACCTCGTCTGAATGACGTGAAATTTTGCACACGCACCCCAAAGGACACAACGGACCTACTCCAACTTCTGGAATTCCATTCCGATCCCTATATCAATATCTCCGCTACAAACCGAAAAACACCAAAATTCCAATTTTGCAAATTCAAGCCTACATTCCGATCACACTTCTATGTCCCATATCACATTTCGAAGCTATCAGAATCACAAAAACCAAATTCAGAGATCATTTACTCATAAGTCAACTTCCGGTTGACTTTTCTAACTAAAAAGCCAACTTAGGAGACTAAGTGTCTCATTTCTTTACAAAACCACTCTGAACCCAAACTAACCAATAGGATACGATGAAATAAAGCTGAACAACATATAAAGAAGTAGAAATGGGGAAAATGGAGCTGTAACTCATGAAAAGATCGGCCGATTTGTTACATAATTACGTAGCATTTTTTAATTTTGTTTCATTCTTAAGTGAAGTTGCTCAAGCAGATATTAGTTCATCGACATCCCTGTTTAGTAGTGGAGGATGTTTTGGGTAACTAATGCGAAAGACATGTTTTGATTGGTTCACTTTATAGTACCGAGTAGAGGAGCATCCAGAAAGAAGTTACAAAAATGAGCTTAACCGCATTCAAAAACAACACCAAAATGTGGCATCACTTGCATCCCAAAAGCAGCAAAAGATGTTTTACTGGCAAAAGTTCTAACAAATGATAGTCGTTCAACTTGCTTGTCTTTTCTACAAATTGAATCTCATATTAAATTTTGAAGGAACAAAAATTACAAATACCTCTCAGCCCTCGAGCTTGAGTGACGTCGAACTGATCGGTACCCGAATAGTTAAGAAATAGGAAAACTGATGAACAAGAATATAACCTAGATAGAAAGTATTGTATTATTTTGATATGCTTCAATGTAAGGTGATCACAAAATGATAAGAACCGTCTTGATATAGTAGAGAGATCCTATCTATGGTACAATTTCAATTATGAAAGAAAATTCTATGATTACACAAAGTTCACAACTTTTTAATACATGGACACCTAACAATAGCATTTGTAACTTCACTAGATTTACCTGTGATTCTACCAGCCAATCGATCAAAGACATCTATCTTTCAGAACAGAACTGGCAAAAAGTTCTAACAAATGATAGTCATTCAACTTGCTTGTCTTTTCTACAAATTGAATCTCATATTAAATTTTGAAGGAACAAAAATTACAAATACCTCTCAGCCCTCGAGCTTGAGTGCCCTCGAACTGATCGGTACCCGAATAGTTAAGAAATAGGAAAACGGATGAACAAGAATATAACCTAGATAGAAAGTATTGTATTATTTTGATATGTTTCAATGTAAGGTGATCACAAAATGATTAGAACCGTCTTGATATAGTAGAGAGATCCTATCTATGGTACAATTTCAATTATGGAAGAAAATTCTATGATTACACAAAGTTCACAACTTTTTAATACATGGACACCTAACAACAGCATTTGTAACTTCACTAGAATTACATGTGATTCTACCAGCCAATCGATCAAAGACATCTATCTTTCAGAACAGAACTTATTTGGGGTTGTCTCTTTTGATTCATTACTGGGCCATTCTTCCTCAGTCAAACAAACACACATACATACACAAATCATCACAGTTGGGAGCATACTTCTAATTAAATCAAATTTATTGATGAAGGTTTATGAGAGACATAATTCCAGATACAAATAATCAATTCCTCGCTGCACTTCTAGAAAAACATAAAAAGTAAAAGGAAGAAGTTGGACCATGTTGATGCCAACAACTTTCCTAAAATTCCTCATCAGTCAGAAGATACATAAGAAAGGCCCACTAATTCTTTTCAGACCGAAAAGGCCTAATTACAAAAACAAAGAAAAAGGGTTGAACTTTTCCATTTTTACTCCTACTCATGTAAAATTATAAATCCAAACTGTAGAGGGGAATGAGAATTCAACCTTAAATTCAGCAAAAACAAAGTCCTTTAAGAAACACAAACTGCAGTATAGCTCAGCTTCATCCACCAAATACCAGCAAAATTGCAATGTTAAAACTTCAAGACGCTGAAGTCATAGTACAATATGACAATTTTTAATGATAGTAAAGGAATCTATCGATTTTCAAAAGATGCAAAGCGAAAATGGCCTCTCATAAAGATAATTAAGTCGTTCATTTTTTCTCTAACGTGTCTTGATTTGCAAACCATTTCCTTCCTAAAATTATCAACACATGGACCCTCTTTTGTAAAAAACAAACTCTTCTATATACCAAGCATTAGAAGCTAAACAAGCCACAATCTTCAGTCTGATCACACCATTTAAAAAACAAAACTCATATAATTAAACAATCAACTCAAAATCTGTCAAGTCATTAACATAAAGAATGACTAAAAGATATAAAAAAGGGACAAATTTTAGCCTTGAAAGTCTATGTCACGACCCAGATTTCCCACCCTCGGGAATCGTGATGGCACCTACTAATAGGAGCTAGGCAAGACAACTTAATTTACTTCTTTTATCAATTATCGATCATTTAATAACAACAATGCATAATATGATAAAGCGGAAGTCTTAATATATAATTAACTGTAAGAAATGCGGAAGTTTAACAAAATCCTCTACCCAAGAACTGGAGTCACAAACTCACGAACGTCTAGAGAATGCTAAATACAATGTCTGAATAAAAACACAATTCTATTTGTTACGGTACAAAGGATAACAAACTAAAGTAGAGATAGAAGAGACTCCGAGCCATGCGGATGCCAGCAATGCTACTTCGGGACTTTTGGATAGCAGCAGGAGTTTTGGGAGCTGACTTCAGTCCAGAGATCCTGAGGTAGCCTTGCTGGTGTCCGCATGGCCTGGAGTCTCTTCTATCCCTGTTTTAGTTTGTTATCCTTTGTACCGGAACAAATAGAATTGTGTTTTTATTCAGACATTGTATTTAGCATTCTCTAGACGTTCGTGAGTTTGTGACTCCAGTTCTTGGGTAGAGGATTTTGATAAACTTCTGCATTTCCTCCAGTTAATTATATATTGAGACTTCTGCTTTATCATATTATGCATTATTGTTATTAAATAATTAATAATTGCTAAAAGAAGTAAATTAAATTGGCTTTCCTAGTTCCTATTAGTAGGTGCCATCACGACTCCCGAGGGTGGGAAATCTGGGTCGTGACAAGTTGGTATCAGAGCCATAGGTTACATAGGTCTCACAACTCACGGACAAACTTGGTAGAGTCTAAGGGATCGGTGCGGAGACGTCTGTATTTATACCTTGGAGGCTACAAAGTTAGGAAAATTTAACTTTTGTTCTTTCTTGTCGTTCGATTCTGTTTCTCAAATACGGATTGTCTTTCTACTCTATGCTTTCGTAGATGGCAAGAACACGTGCTTTCTCTTCTACCGCGAAGCAGCCCGAGCCCCCAGTAGCAGCTCCTACGAGGAGCAAAGGGCGAGGCTGAGACTGTGCCAGAGGCCGAAGCAGAGGCAGAGCTCAGCCCCGAGCAGCAGCCCCAGAGGTGGAGCCTCATATTGATTATGATGAGGAGTTTCCAGCCTCAGTAGCTCCGTTGGGCCCAGCTCAAGTCCTAGAGGGGTTTATAGCTACCCCAATTCTTCAGGACGCCTTGGTCATATTGGTAGGCTTCATGGAGAGTGTCTCTCGAGCAGGTTTGCTTCCAGTAGCACCAGCCACTTCTCAGGCTGGAGGAGGAGTTCAGACTCCTGCTACACGTACTCCGGAGTAGGTAGCTCCCCAGGCTCAGGTTCTAGTGGTTCAGCCAGCTGTGGCAGTTCAGCCGGGTATTAAGACTTAGACCTGCAATGGAGCGGCTATGTCCGCAGAAGCTTTGTGGAGGCTGGATAGGTTCACCAAGCTCTTCACCACCACATTCAGCGGTGCTTCTACAGAGGACCCCCAGGAATTCTTATTTAGCTGCCATGAGATTCTTCGGACTATGGGTATTGTGGAGACCAATGGGGTCGACTTCGCCACCTTTCGACTAGTAGGATCTGCCAAGACTTGGTAGAGGGACTATTGTTTAGCCAGGCCATCAGGGTCACCATCCCCGACTTGGAACCAATTTGCAGAGTTGTATTTGGAGAAGTTTCTCCCAGCTACCCAGCGACAGGCTCTTCGTAGGCAGTTCGAGCGCCTCCAGTAGGGCTCTATGACAGTCACTCAATGTGAGACCCGGTTCATTGATCTGGCATGCCATGCTACTATTATCCTCCCCACCGAGAGAGAAGGTGTGGAGGTTTATTAATGGATTGATTCAGCCGATCCGTCTCCAGATGGCTCTGGGAGCCGGGAGTGAGATTTATTTTTAGGAGGTGGCCAATGCAGCCCATAGAGTTGAGATAACTCTTGCATGGGGAGGTTGTCATGGGTCAGATAAAAGGCCCCATCATATGGGTAGGTTCAGTGGTACCTCGTCTGGAGGTAAAGATTCTTATGGTAGAGGCCATCCTCCGAGGCCCTTTCAGTCAGCTCTTTAAGTTTATCATGGTACTTCAGACGGTCGTGGTTCTCAGCCGCATTATTTTGACCAGTAGCTTCACATTTCTCCATCAGCACCCATCAGTGCCCCACCACTTCAGAGTTTTTGGGGTGGACATTCAGGTCGACAGGTTCAGCAGTCTTAGCAACAGAGGGCTTGTTACGGTTGTGGTGATCCGGGTCACATTGTTAGATTTTTCCCTCGAGCTTCTGGTAGTTCCCAGCAGTAGGGTCCTCGCCCCATAATTCAGGCACCGAGTGATCCACAGGCCGCCCAGCCAGCTAGAAATAGGGGTAGGGATCATAGAAGTGGAGGTAGAGACCGTAGAGGTGGAGCTCGGACCGCCAGAGGTAGAGGCCAGCCAACAGTCGATCATCCAAAGATATGGTTTAGGAAGGTGGGGCCCAACCCCGGTGTTATGCTCTTCCAACCAGGCCAGAGGCTGAGTCTTCAGATGCAGTTATTACAGGTACTATTCTGGTCTATGATAGGAATGCTTCAGTGCTACTTGACCTTGGGTTTACATATTCGTACGTGTCATCCTATTTTGCACCCCACTTCGTCATACCTAGTGATGCTTAGGATATTCCTATTTATGTATCTACACCGGTGGGTGATTCTATAGTGGTCGACCGAGTGCATCGTTCATGTGTGGTAGTGTTTGAGGGTCTTGAGACCCGTGCTAATTTATTGCTCTTATACATGGTAGATTTTGACGTTATATTAGGCATGGATTGGTTGTCCCCATATCATGTTATCTTGGATTGTCATGCCAAGACCGTGACCTTGGATTTGCCAGATTTTCCCCGTTTAGAGTGGAGAGGGACCCCAGGGCATACCACCTGCAGAGTTATTTCATATGTGAAGGCTCGACGTATGGTCGAGAAGGGGTGTTTAGCCTATCTAGCATATGTTCGCGATTCCAGCGTAGAGGTCCCTTCTATTATTCTGTTCCTATTGTTCGAGAGTTCCTCGAGGTTTTCCTTTCAGACCTGCCGGGTATGTCGCCCGACAGGGATATTGATTTCTGTATTGATATGGCTCCGGGCACGCAGCCCATTTCTATCCCACCGTATCGCATGGCCCCACCAGAGTTGAAAGATTTAAAGGATCAGTTACATAATTTGCTTGAGAAGGGTTTCATTAGACCCAGCGTGTCACCTTGGGGTGCGAAAGTGTTATTTGTGAAGAAAACGGATGGTTCAATGAGGATGTATATTGATTACAGGCAATTGAATAAAGAGACGATAAAGAACAAGTATCCACTGCTGAGGATTGATGATTTGTTCAACCAGCTTCAGGGTGCGAAGGTATTTTCAAAGATAGACTTTAAATCTGGCTACCACTAGCTGAGGATTAGGGCATCCGATGTCCCTAAGACAGCATTCCGCACTCAGTACGGGCATTATGAGTTCCTGTTCATGTCATTTGGGTTGACCAATGCCTCAACAGCATTTATGTAGTTGATAAACCGAGTGTTCAGGCCTTATTTGGACTTGTTCGTGATAGTTTTCATTGATGGTATTTTGATATACTCCCGCAGCCAGGAGGGGCACGAGCAACCCCTCAAAGTGGTTCTTCAGACACTGAAGGATAGTCAGTTATATGTTAAGTTCTCAAAATGTGTGTTCTGGTTGAGTTCGGTTGCATTTCTGGGTCACGTTGTATCAGTAGAGGGTAGTCAGGTAGACCCGAAGAAGATTAAGGCAGTCAAGAACTGGCCACGACCAGCGTCAACTACAGAGATTCAAAGTTTCTTGGGGTTAGCAGGCTACTACCGTCGGTTCGTAGAGGGGTTTTTATCTATTGCAGCCCCGATAACCAGATTGACCCAGAAGGGTGCCCAGTTTAGATGGTCAGATGAGTGTGAGGCCAGCTTTTAAAAGCTCAAGACATCTCAAACTACAACACCGATATTGGTTTTACCCACAGGTTTAGGGCCTTATATAGTCTATTGTGATGCTTCCTGTATTGGGCTTGGTGCAATATTGATGTAGGGTGGCAGAGTCATTGCCTATGCTTCGAGGAAGTTGAAGATCCACGAGAAAATTTATCCAGCTTATGATCTAGAGTTGGCAGCCATTGTTCATGCTTTGAAGATTTGGAGGCATTACCCATATGGTGTGACATGTGAGGTGTACACTGATCACAAGAGTCATCAATACTTGTTCAAGCAAAAGGAGTTGAATTTGAGGCAAAGGAGGTAGTTGGAGTTACCGAAAGACTATGATGTTACTATTTTATATCACCGGGGTAAGGCCAATGTGGTGGCCGATGCATTGAGTAGGAAGTCTGCCAGTATGGGTAGTCTTGCTTATACTCCGGTTAGCCAGAGACCGCTTGCTTTGGATGTTCAGGCCTTGGCTAATAGATTTGTGAGGTTGGATATTTTTGAGCCTAGCTGAGTATTAGCTTGCACGGTCGCTCGTTCCTCATTATTGGAGCGTATCCGTGATCGGCAGTTTGATGATCCCCATTTGTGTGTCTTGAGAGACACGGTGCAGTGTGGAGGTGCCACGAAGGTGACCTTAGATGATGATGGTGTTTTAATATTGCAGAGGCGAGTTTGTGTGCCCAATGTCGATGGGATTCGAGAGTTGATCTTAGTGGAGGCCCCTAGTTCCCGGTATTCTGTTCACCCGGGCACCGCGAAGATGTATCAGGACTTGCGGCAGCATTATTGGTTGCGTAGGATGAAGAATGATATTGTTGCATATGTGGCTCATTTTTTGAATTTTCATCAGGTTAAGTACGAGCATTAGAGGCCTGGTGGACTGTTTCAGAGGATTGAGCTTCCCGAGTGGAAGTGGGAGAGGATTACCATGGATTTCGTTACTGGATTTCCATTGGCTCGGAAGAAGTTCGATGCGATATGGGTTATTGTTGATAGACTGACCAAGTCACCACATTTCGTTCCTGTAGGAGTCTCCTATTTATCCGAGAGGTAAGCTGAGATTTATCTCTGGGAGGTTGTTCGCCTTTATGGTGTGCCGGTATCTATCATTTCGGACCGGGGTACGCAGTTTACCTCGTATTTCTAGGGTGTAGTTTAGTGAGAGTTAGGCATATAGGTTGAGTTGAGCATATCATTTCATCCTCAAATGGACGGTCAGTCCGAGCGGACTATTCAGATTTTGGAGGATATGCTCCGGGCTTGTGTTATCGACTATGGAGATTCGTGGGATCAGTTCTTGCCTTTAGCAGAGTTCGCCTACAACAACAGCTACCAGTCCGGTATTTAGATGGCTCCATATGAGGCGTTGTATGGTAGGCGATATCGGTCTCCAGTTGGATGGTTTGAGCTGGGAAAGGCTCGGTTATTGGGTATAGATTTAGTTCAGGAGGCCTTGGATAAGGTCAACATCATTCAGGACAGGCTTCATTCGGCTCAGTCGCGGCAAAAGAGTTATGCAGATCGTAAGGTTCAGGATGTAGCTTTCATAGTTGGTGAGCAGGTCTTTCTCCGAGTGTCGCCTATGAAGGGCGTGATAAGATTTGGGAAGAAGGGCAAGATTAGCCCTAGGTTTATTGGTCTGTTTGAGATTCTCGATCGTGTGGGAGAGGTGGCTTATAGACTTGCCTTGCCGCCTAGCTTGTCAGCCGTGCATCCAGTGTTTTATGTGTCCATGCTTCAGAGGTATCACGGCGATCCAGCCCACGTGTTATATTTCAGCACTGTCCAGTTGAACAAGGATCTATCTTATGGGGAGGAGCCGGTAGCTATACTAGACCGGGCAGGTTCGACAGTTGGGGTCGAAGAGTTTTCCTTTAGTGCATGTTCAGTGGAGAGGTCAGCCTCCTGAGGCATCGACCTGGGAGTCTGAGTCTAATATGCGGAGCCGTTATCCTCATCTTTTTCCCGACTCAGTTACTTCTTTCTTTTGTCCGTTCGAGGACGAACGGTTATTTTAGAGGTGGAGAATGTGACGACCCAAAGATTCATCACCTATTTTCTCTCTTTTCTGTGCTTCCGAGGCGTTAAAAACCTTATTTTTATTTGCCTTGATTTGCGTACGCAGCCTGGGCGCATAGCCGAAAAGATTAAATATAAATTCTGTGTGAAAAATTATGAATTTTGATATTAATATGATTAAAGTTAACTTTGGTCAACATTTTGGGTAAATGGACCCGAACCCGTGATTGGACGGTCCCGGAGGGTCCGTAGAAAAATATGCGATTCGGGCATATGCCCGGAATCGAAATCCGAGGTCCCGAGCCTAAGATATGAATTTTTAAAAGAAATTGTTTTTCTGAAATTTATATGGAAATTTGAAATGAAAATGCATTAGAAGACTATGGTATCGGGCTCGTATTATTGTTTCGACTCCCGGTACAAGTCTTATATATGGTTTAAGCGCTTTCTATGAAATTTGGTTGAAATCGGACGTCATTTGACGTGTTTCGGACCTAAATATCTAAAAGTGAAAGTTTAAGAAGTTTGATGAAAATGTGTTGATTTTGAGGTTTGATTCCTCGTTTATGATGTTATTTTGGCGATTTGAGCGCTCGGTTAAGTTTGTAGGATGTTGTTAAATTAGTGTGTGTGTTTGGTTAGGAGCCCCGAGGGCTCGGGAGTGATTCGGAGGTGGTTCGGAGTGTTTTGAACTTGGGAAAAGTAGCAGATTTTCTACAATTTTTACACAGTGTTTTCCTTCTTCCCGATCACGGCCTTCAGCTCGCGTTCGCGTACCCTTAGCCTTCCCTTCATTGCATTCGTGTTCCCCCTTATGCGATCGCGTAAGCCAACTCAGAACCTCACGTTCGCGTAGTAATAGCCTCTTCTTCATCGCGTTCGTGTACCCCATCTCGTGTTCGCATAGATCAAAGTCTTGGAACCCCCCCAGCTTTCTTCTTCGCGTTCGCATCATTCCAATCGAGAATGCGGTTCGTTTACTCATTTTCCCTTCGCGAACACGGCCCCCTTCCCGCAAACGCGAAGGGCATTTTTGCCTAGTGATTTTAAAAGCTAAAAACAGAACAGTGACAGGTTTTATTCAAAAACTCACACGAGCTCTTCTTCTCCACAGACCCTAGGCGACTTGTAGTACCATTCTTCACCAAATCTTCTTGGGTAAGTATTATCTAACTCGTTTTCTTCATTTTCTATCATCATCCATTTAAATCCTTGGCCTAAAACATGTAATCTAGGGTTGAAATTGCGGGAATTGGGTAGAATTAGGGCTTTTCGATTTTCTTTGATTTAGACCTCGTTTTGGGGTCGAATTTGAAAAACAATTGTATATTCGGGCTCGTTGGGGAATGGGTGATATGGAATTGGTTCGAACCTCATGTTTTGACCAAGCGGGCCCGGGGTCGATTTTGGAATTTTTGGAAGAAAGGTTAGAAATCTATATTTAGGCATTGGGTTTGATTTGTTTAGCTATTATTGATATTATAAAGTCGTTATTTCATAGATTTGATTGACTTGGACCCAAATTCGAGAGGGAAAGCAGTCGTTGTTGATTGATTTAGCCGTGGGAGTTGAGGTAAGTGTTTGATCTAACTTTGGCTTGAGGAATAGGATTAGAGTATGGTTTACTAATTGCTAATTATTGAGTACGGTGTATAGGCGTCGTGGCGAATATCTATACACTGGTGTCTAGCATGACCGTGAGTTCTTATTTGTGCTTATTCAAATTTTGTCGTGACTCTTCCTTGGGTAATTGATGATTTCTATATAATGTGAAGAGTATGATAAAGAAGTATGATTTGTGAACTCTTTGGAGCGTTGGCTCGAATGATAAAGTAATTATTGAGTAAGAAATGAAAGAAAGAGAAAGAAATGTGATTATTCCCTTGTCGGGATGTATTCGTATATTGTTGTTCCCTTGCCGGGATTTAACTATTTACTTGTGTTTCCCTTGCCGGGACTTCTATTGCTGTTTGCCTATCCCCTCGCCCCATTGGTTGTGATTGTTTCTTGGGTGAGGAAGAGAGATAAAGCACAAAGGTTGATGCCGTGCACGATTTGTGTTGAGGACATGACAATGCACGAAGGAACATTCCGTGCCATGTTTTGATTATTAATGCACGAAGGAACATTCCGTGCCATGTTTTGATTATTAATGCACGAAGGAACATTATGTGCCATGTTTTGATTATTAATGCACAAAGGAACATTCCGTGCCATGTTTTGATTATTAATGCATGAAGGGAAATTCCGTGCCATGTTTTGATTATTAATGCACGAAGGGACATTCCGTGCCATGTTTTGACTAATGATGCACGAAGGGACATTCCGTGCCATGTTTTGATTGTTTTTATACTCTCGTTAGCTTTGTAGTTGTACCGTTTTATTCCTTATTTATTGATTTTGTATTTAAAACTGTTACAGCCCCTACAACATGGTTCCCTCCCTCTTGACTTGTTAAGTTTCTGTATTCTCTTCTATTGCGTATGTAAATATTTGAACTGCACAGGTTTGATTGGTAGTCCGGTCTAGCCTCGTCACTACTTCGCCGGGGTTAGGCCAGGCACTTACCAGCACATGGGGTCGATTGTGCTGATGCTACACTCTGAGCATCTTTTTGCACGGATCACGGAGCTGGCCCGAGTCCCATATTTTTCTACGAACCCTCCGGGACCGTCCAATCATGGGTCTGGGTCCGTTTACCCAAAATGATGACCAAAATCAACTTTAATAATATTAATATCAAAGTTCATCTTTTTTCACACAGAATTCATATTTAATCTTTCTGGCTACACGCCCGGACTGCGCACGCAAATCGATCGACTAAAAATAAGGTTTTTAAAGCCTCGGAGCGAGGAAAAGAGAGAAAATATATGATGAACCTTTGGGTGGTCACAGTCTGGTGCAATGTTCTTCCTCGACCAAAGATTCATCTCGTACAGACTTGCCTTGATCAATAGAAACCTTAGAAGCCAAAATCTTTGTATTATTTTTAGCACCCAATTGGATTAATTTCTCAATCTCGTCCCCATCTTTCAACTATTTACCAGCACACATACGGTTGATCGTTTCAAGGTCTGATCTTTTATTAATTTCTTCTACTACTCCACTCCATCCCCACCAATCTTTAATTTTGCTGACCCTATATATACTTAATTTTGCAGAGAAGGATAGAGTTGTATGTATAATTTAAGTCTTTTAACTATGTGTGTTTTATTCATGTTTTGTGGCTCTAAATACAATACAAATTTTATGTGTCTAACGATGAACACACGAGATAATATGTATGAGTGTTTGAATTGTGTTTTGCTATTTCGTAAGAAGATTGCATTTCAAACAATCATTTTTGAGCACAAATGTTTTTTTCTTTTTCTCTAAAACTAATATGAAAAAAATTGATTTAGCTTTATGCCAGTTGGTATCAAAGATTTTGAAAAAACATGGATTCGTAATCAAGTACACTAACCTCGTATCGCTGCGACATATTCCGAGTATAGGAGCATCCAAAAATTAGTTTCAAAAATGAGCTTAATTGGATTAAAAAACAACAGTAAGATGTGGTTTCACTGGCATCCCAAAATAGTAGTAAAAGATGTTTCACAGGCAAAAGTTCTAACAAATGATAGTCATTCAACTTGCTTGTCTTTTCTACAAAGTTGAATCTCGTATTGAATTTTGAAGGAATAAAAATTTCAAATACCACTCATCAGTTTTTCAGAGGGGAAATTTTCATTTTCGCCTTACATTTGTTGTAGGAACCTATGACGACCCGACAAGTCATCTCACGAGTTACCGCTCCATTTCCCCCATTTATGTTTCTTTATGCTTTGTTATTCGTGTTTTGTTGTATCGGGTTGGTCGGATTGAGTCTGGAATAATTTTGATAAGGTTTGAGACACTTAGTCTCTTTTAAGAAGGCTTAAGTTGGAAAAATTAACTGGATGTTGACTTATGTATTAGGGGGATCGGATGTGAGTTCAAATGGTTCGGTTAGCTTCGGGAGGTGATTTATGACTTAGGAGTGTGATAGGAATGAGTTTTGGAGGTTTGGAGTAGTTTTAGGCTTGAATTGGCGAAGTTGATATTTTGGCGGTTTCCGATTGGTGGGCAAGATTTTGATATAGGGGTCAGAATGGAATTTCGAGAGTTGTAGTAGTTTCGTTGTGTCATTAGGATGTGTGTGCAAAATTTTAGCTCATTTGGACGTGGTTCGACTGGGTTTTTTTTATCAAAAGCGGAATTCGGATGATTTTTAGAAACTTAGGCTTGAATTCGATATGTTTTGGTTAATTTGATGTTGTTTGTAGTATTTTGATTATTGGGACAAGTTTGAATATGGTATTAGGATATTTTTTTGCATTTGGTTGAGGTCTCGGGGGCCTCAAGTGAGTTTCGGGTGGTCAATCGGAACATTTTTGAGTTTAGAAAATTGTAGAAAATCTGTTCAGCTGTTGCAGAGATTTTTACCATCCGCGTTCGCGAGTGGAGCCTTGTGTTCGTGAAGAATCAGTTGAGGAAGTCAAGGATTAAGCCTTTGTGTTCATGATGGGAGCTCCATATTTGCGAAGGGCTAAGGAATTGGTGAATCGCGTTCGCGAGATGCAATCGCATTCGCATAAGGTCTTTTGGTCAGCTGGTTTGAAGTCAAGGTTGCTCATGGCGTTCGCGATGGACGGAGCGCATTCGCGAAGGTTCGCCTGGGTAAAGCATCGTATTCATGGGGGCTTGGTCGTGATCGTGTAGAAGGAAAATCGGTCAAAGTAAAATTGTGCTTCGCGAACGCGAAGGTTTGACCGCATTCACGAAGAAAGAAATTAGACCTGGGCAAAATGTTTTTTAAACTCGTATGGTCCACAATTTTGGGGCTCATTTCCTCCATGGTTGGTCATTTTAGGAAATTTTGGAAGGATATTGAAGAGGGATTCAAGGGGAAACATTTGGAGGAAAGATTCTTGGACTTCAAACTTGATTAATATGAGAATTCCATATAGAAATCATGGCACTTAAGATAAAAAACTGACGAACTAGGTCTTGGAATTTAGACTTTTGATTGGGGATTTGATGGACCATTTGGGGTCGGATTTGAGAACTTTTGATATGTATGATCTTGAGGGGATATAAGAAATCCGTTAGTGTAAAAATTTTTGAATTTCGAGACGTGGGCCTGGGGGTCGGGTTTTTGTAATTTCAGAATTTGTGCCCTTTATTGATTCTTTTTGCTTGGGCTTTGTTCCCTTGGCATATTTTGACGTATTTATTCTGATTTTGGATAGATTCGACGTGCGTGGAGGCCGATTCGATGGGCAAATACGTCACGGGCTAGAGATTTAGTCGGTTCAGGGTGAGTAATAATTGTAAATGATGTTCTGAGGGTTTGAAACCCCGGATTGCACATCGTAGTGCTATATTGAGGTGAGACACATGCTTGATAACGAGCGTGGGGTCGTGCACTACTGGTATTGTGACTTTGTTCATTCTGATTAATTATTTTATCGCGTATTTGATTGAAAACTATTTGCTACCATCATTTATTGGGCTAAATGCCATATTTGGGCTTCGTGCCAACTATTTGAACCCTTCGGGGCTGTTATTTGATATTTCCTCACCGTTTTAACTTACTATTTGAACTCGGTCTTGTTAATTTTCAGTGTGTTATACTCAGCCATTTTTATTTAGTTTTGAGACTTAAATAATATTTTAAATGATGTTTGGGCTGAGAAACACTATTTTACTATTGCCCGAGGGGCTTGTGAGGCTTTTTGACTAAGTAAGGCCGAGGGCCTATATTGTGAGGAAACACTAATATTGATTTGAGGCCAAGGGCCTAAGATATGTATGCCACGAGGTGTCTTGATTGATATGAGGCCGAGCGCCACGATTCGATGCCACGAGATGGCTTGTTATTGCGCTTGTGTAGTATGGGGCCGCTTCAGGAGTTTGCACACTCCCAGAGAACGCGAGTATTCGTTGTGATGTGAGATTGAGCCCGAGGGGCTGGTATTTTTTTTAGATTTTACCTGGGGGGCGGATTTGTTGATATTGTGCTTGAAGGGCGAACTTCTATTTGTAATTTACCTTAATTGCATGTTAATTACTTGTTTTACTTATTGAAAAAGGATTTTACTTCACTTTTTACTGGTTTATTGTTTTAAAATGATTTTACTACTTCATTATAGAATGCCTTATTCTTTACGTATTTTCATACTTTTAGTCGTCATTTATATTTATTACTCATTGAGTTGGAGTACTCACTTTACTCCCTGCGCCCTGTGTGTAGATTCAGGCGTGGCTGGTTATGCTCCCGAGTGCTGATTCATCCAGTTTCAGACGGGCGTTCAGAGATTATGAGGTAGTTGTTGACGTCCACAACCCCGTGTCTCTATTCCTCTATTGCTTCTGCTCTTTTTGTTTTCCAGACAATTGTACTAGTTTATAGTTCTTAGCGGGATTGTATTCTGAATTATAGATGCTCATGACTGGTGACACCCCGGTTAGGGCTGTGTATGGGTATTCTTCCACGTATTTATGTTACTATCAGTTATATCAGACTTATTCTTATCATAATTAGTCTGTTCTTATATGTTTATCTGTTAATAATTGGAAAATAGAAAGTATCGGCTAGCCTTGTCTTCACGAGAGGCGCCATCACGACCGAGTTTGGGGTTAGGGTCCTTACAAGTTGGTATCAGAGCCTAGGTTACATAGGTCTTACGAGTCATGAGCAGGTTTAGTAGAGTCTCACGGATCGGTACAAAGACCTCTGTATTTATCCTCGAGAGGCTGCAGAACCTTTAGGAAAAACTTCATATTCTTGAAATTCTTGTCGTGCGAACTTGTTGATCTGAGTACTAAACTTTTGTTATTCTATTCTCTCACAGATGGTGAGGACACGCGGTATTGGACAGGGTTGACGACCACCAGTGCCACAAGCTGTGACCACCAGAGGCCGAGGACGCGGTCGTGGTTGTGGTAGAGGCAGAGCAGCGAGGGCAGCACCTGTAGATCCACCAGCTGCCCCAGTTTAGGACAAGGTCCTAGCAGTGGACGCTCCAGCAGCACCAGTTCAGGCAACAACTGTGCCTATTGTGATTTCGGGTCTTCAGGAGGCCTTGGCTCAGATCTTATCAGTTTGCACTGGCCTAGCTCAGGCGGTTTTAGCCACTACAGCCGCAGCTACTTCTCAGGCGGGGGGAGGTAGTTAGACTCCACCGCTCACACACTTGAGCAGATCGTGCAAGGACACACCCCGCCCAGCCGGTTATAGCTGCTCAGGACTATGTAGTTCCTACTATGCCAGAGGACGAGCAACGTAGATTGGAGATATTTGGTAGGCTTCGGCCTCTGACCTTCAGTTGTGTAGAGGGCGAGGATGCCTAGGGCTTTTTGGACAGCTGTCAAAGGATGCTTCGTACCGCGGGTATTCTAGAGACCAACGAGGTTGCTTTTACTACCTATCAATTTTCAGGACCTACTTTCACTTGGTGGGAGGATTTTAAGAGGCGTAGGCCTGTGGTGCAGCACCCCTTACCTGGCAGCAGTTATCCGTTCTATTTTTGGAGAAGTTTGTGTCACAGTCTCGCTGAGAGGAGCTGCGTAGGCAGTTTGAGTGGTTTCATTAGGGAGAGATGACCGTGTCTTAGTATGAGTTGAGGTTTTTTGAGTTGTCTCGTCATGCCATCTGGTTAGTTCCGACAGATCGAGAGAGAATCAGGAGGTCTGTAGATGGTCTTACTTATCAGCTCCATATTCTTATGACTAGGGAGAGGGTGATTGGTGCTACAATCGAGGAGGTTATGGATATTTCTCGAGAGATTGAGTCTATTCGTCACTAGGAGCAAGAGGAGAGGGAGACCAAGAGGCCTCGAGGATCTGGTAGATACAATGGTGCTCCTTCGATGGGCCAGTTTCAGCACGGTAGAGGCGGACAGTTCTGACATGGTCATTTTGATCACTCAGGTTATTGAGAGGCGTCATCGGGTCATGGTTCCCACAGTTCACACCAGTGTCGTTCATCACTTAGTGCCCTTCCATCTCAGAGTTCATCTCGTGCTCCCTTAGTTCAGGGCTCTTCTATGCCGAGTGCATCTGCTACTCACTTTGGTGCGAGGGGTTCCCTTCAATCCTCTTCTCCAGCCCCTAGGATTTGTTATGAGTATGGCAAGATTGGTTACATATAGAGGCAGTGTCCCCGTCGTGTTGCTAGTTCATCCAAGCAGAGGGGTCAGTCATCGACTTCAGCGCTAGTTGCTCTACCACCACCTGCCAAACTAGCTAGGGGTGGAGGCCAGTCAGCCAGGGATCCTCCCTAAGGGGGAGGTCAATCAGGGGACGATTATGCCCGTTTTTATGCTCTTCCAGGCATACCCAATGCTATTGCTTCAGATGCTGTTATTACAGGTATTGTTTCAGTCTGCCACAGAGATGCCTCTGTATTATTTGATCCCCGATCCACTTTTTCTTATGTGTCATAATACTTTTCTTATTATTTGGGTACGCTCCATGAGTTTCTTTCTTTACCTATTCATGTATGTACACTGGTGGGTGATATTGTTATTGTAGATCATGTGTACCTATCGTGTGTGGTGACTATTGGGGGTCTAGAGACCCGAGTTGATTTATTATTATTGAGCATGGAGGATTTCGATGTCATTTTGGGCATGGACTGGTTATCTCATGCCGTGCTATTCCAGGCTATCATGCTAAGACAGTCACCTTTGCTATACCGGGTGTGCCATGGATCAAGTGGCGAGGTGTGACTGATTATGTTCCTAGTAGAGTGATCTCTTTCTTGAAGGCTCAGCGTATGGTTGGGAAGGGTTGCCTTACATATCTTGCCTTTGTGAGGGATCTCAGAGCTGAGGCTCCCACTATTTATTATGTTCCAGTTGTGAGGGATTTCCCTAATGTATTTCCTATAGACATGTCGGCATGCCACCGGACAGGGATATTGATTTTGGTATTTACCTAGTGCACGACACTCAGCCCATTTCTATTCCGCCATACGGTATGGCACTACCGGAGTTTAAAGATTTAAAGGAGCAACTTTAGGAACTCCTAGATAAGGGGTTAATTCGACCTAGTGTGTCACCTTGGGCTGCTGGCTCTATTTTTGAAGAAGGATGGCACAATGAGAATGTGCATTGATTATAGGCAATTGAACAAGGTAACAATTAAGAACAAGTATCCTTTGCCTTGCATTGATGATTTATTCGACCAGCTTCAGGAAGCTAGAGTGTTCTCCAAAATTAAAATCCGTTCGGGTTATCACCAGTTGAAGATTAGTGATTTGGATATTCTTAAGATGGCCTTCAAGACCAGATATGGTCACTATGAGTTCCTAGTTATGTCTTTTGGGATGACCAATGCCCCAGCAGTATTCATGTGTTTGATGAACAACGTGTTCCAGCCTTATCTTGACTCATTTGTCATAGTCTTCATTGATGATATTCTGGTGTATTCGCGTAGTCAGAAGGAGCGCGCTGAGCATTTGAGGGTTTTGTTGTAGAGATTGAGAGAGAGGAAGCTTTATGAAAAGTTCTCCAAGTTTAATTTTTGGATTAGTTCAGTGGTGTTCTTAGGACACGTGGTGTCCAGTGAGGGTATTCAGGTTGATCCAAAGAAGATAGAGGCAGTTCAGAGTTGGCCCAGATTGTCCTCAGCCATAGAGATTTGCAATTTTTTTGTTTTGGTAGGCTATTATTGCCGGTTTGTTTAGGGATTCTCATCTATCGCATCGCCCTTGACCAAGTTGACTTAGAAGGGTGCTTCATTCGTATGATCGGACGAGTGTGAGAAGAGCTTTCAGAAGCTCAAGATAGCTTTAACCACAGTTCCAGTGTTGGTTTTGCCATCACCTTCAGGTTTATATGTCGTGTATTGTGATGCTTTGAGAGTAGGTATTGGTTGTGTGTTAATGTAGAAGGGTAGAGTTATTGCTTATGCTTCTCGTCAGTTGAAACCCCATGAGAAGAACTACCCCGTTCATGACTTGGAGTTGGCTGCCATAATTCACGCATTGAAAATTTTGAGGCATTACTTGTATGGAGTGTTTTGTGAGTTACTCACTAATCATTGCAGTCTTCAGCATTTGTTCAAGCAAAAGTATCTTAATTTGAGGCAGCGGAGATGGTTCGAGTTGCTTAAGGATTATGATATCACTCTATTGTATCATTCGATAAAGGCCAATGTGGTGGCCGATGCTTTGAGCAGAAAGGCAGTGAGTATAGGGAGTTTGGCATAGATTCCATTTGGGGAGAGACCTCTTGTATTTGATGTTCAGCCTTTAGCCAACCGGTTCATGAGGTGGATATTTCGGAGCCCAGTCGGGTATTGGCTTGTGTGCTTTCTCGATATTTTTTATATGATCGCATCACAGAGTGCCAATATGATGATCTGCATTTGCTTGTCCTTAGGTAAAGAGTTAAGCATGATGATGCCAGATATGTAACCATTGGTGATGATGGGGTGTTGAGGATTCAGGGCCGGATTTGTGTGCCCAATGTAGATGGGCTTCCGGAGTTGATTCTGGAGGAGGCACATAGCTCGCGGTATTCTATTCATCCGGGTGTTGCGAAAATTATTAGGATATGAGGCAGCATTATTGGTGGAGGAGAATGAAGAAAGACATTTTTGGATTTGTAGCTCGGTGTCCCAATTGTCAGCAGGTGAAATATGAACATTAGAGACCGGGTGGCTTGCTCCAGCGGATGAATAATCTAGAGTGGAAGTGCGAGAGGATCACTATGGACTTTGTTGGACTTCAACGGAATTTGAAGAAGTTTGATGCTATTTTGGGGATTGTGGATCGGCTGACCAAGTCCACGCACTTCATTCCTATCTGTACTACTTATTCTTCAGAGTGGTTAGCAGAGATATATATCCGGGAGATTGTTCGGTTGCATGGTGTCCCAGCTTCCATCATTTCAGATCGGGGTACTCAGTTTACTTCCCAGTTTTGGAAATCCATTCCACAGAAATTAAGTATTCAATTGGAGTTGAGCACAGCTTTTCACCCTCAGACGGACGGGCAGTCCGAGCGCACTATTTAGATATTGGGGACTGATTTGGTTCAGGATGCTTTAGATAAGGTAAAGGTATTTCAGAAGAGACTTTGTATAGCGCAGTCAAGGCAAAAGAGTTCTGCTGACAGGAAGGTTCGAGATGTGTCCTACATGGTTGGTGAGAAGGTTCTGTTGAAGGTTTCTCCCACGAAGGGTGTTATGAGATTTGGGAAAAAAGGGAAGTTGATTCCGCGGTTCCTAGGACCTTTTGAGGTACTTTGGAGGATTAGGGAGGTGGCTCATGAGCTTTCTTTGCCACCCAGCTTGTCGAGTGTGCATCCAGTATTTAATGTCTTTATGGTCCGAAAGCATATTAGGGATCCGTCTCATATTCTGGATTTCAGCGCGATTCAGTTGGAGTGTGATTTGACTTATGATTAGGAGCCAGTAACTATTTTGGAGCGTTAGGTTAGGAAGTTGAGATCAAAGGATATATCTTTAGTAAAGGTGCAGTGGAGAGGTCGGCCCATGGGGAAGGCTACCTGGGAGACCGAGCAGGAGATGCGGAGCAGATATTATGACCTGTTTGAGGCTTCATGTATGTTTCTTGACTCGTTCGAGGACGAACATTTTTTAATTTGGGGAGGATGTGACGACCCGGACAGTCGTCTAATGAGTTACCTCTTTGTTTCCCTAATTTCTGCTTCTTTATGCTTTGTTATCCGTATTTTGTGGTATCGGGTTGGTCAGATCGAGTCCAGAATGATTTTGGCAAGATTTGAGACAGTTAGTCTCTTTTAAGCAGGCTTAAGTTGAAAAAGTCAACGGGATGTTGACTTATGTATTAGAGGGCTTGGATGTGAGTTCTGATGGTTCGGTTTGCTTCGGGAGGTGATTTATGACTTAGGGTGTGATCGGAATGAGTTTTGGAGTTTTGGAGTAGTTTTAGGCTTGAATTGGCGAAGTTGATATTTTGGTGATTTCAGCTGATAGGCAAGATTTTGAAATAGGGGTCGGAATGGAATTTCGAGAGTTGCAATACTTCCGTTGTGTCATTTTGGATGTGTGTGCAAAATTTCAGGTCATTCGGATGTGGTTCGGTTGAGTTTTTTATCAAAAGCGGAATTCAGAAGATTTTTTGAAACATAGGCTTGAATCCGATGTGTTTTTGTTAATTTGATGTTGTTTAAAATGTTTTGATGATTGTAACAAGTCTGAATAAGGTATTAGGATATATTTCTGCCTTTGGTTGAGGTATTGGGGGCCTCGGGTGACATTTGGGTGGTCAGTCAAAACATTTTGGAGTTTAGAAAACTGTAGAAAATCTATTCTGCTGTTGCAGAGATTTTTAACCTTCGCATTCGCGAGTGGAGCCTCGCATTCGCGAAGAGGCAGTTGAGAGAGACAAGGATTAAGCCTTCACGATCGCGATGGGAGCTTCTCGTTCGCGAAGGGATAAGGAATTGGTTAATCGCGTTTGCGAGATGGCAATCCCGTTCTCATAGGGTCTTTCGGTCAGCTGGTCTGAGTCAAGGTTGCTCATCGCGTTCGTGATGTACGGAGCGCATTTGCGAAGGTTTGCCTGGGTAAAGCATCGCATTTGCTGGGGCTTGTCGCAATCGTGTAGAAGGGAAATTGGTCAAAGTAAAATTGTGCTTTACGAATGCGAGGGTTTGACCACGTTCGCAAAGAAGGAAATTAGGCCTGGGCAGAATGTATTTTACACTCGTCTTGTCTGCAATTTTGGGGCTCATTTCCTCCATAGTTGGTCATTTTGGAAGATTTTTAAAGGAGATTAAACAAGGATTCAAGGGAAAATGTTTGGAAGTAAGATTCTTGGACTTAAAACTCGATTATTATGAGAATTCCACATAGAAAATCATGGAATTTAAGCTAAACATTGAAGAACTAGGGCTTGATAATTTGGACTTTTGATTGGGGATTTGAAGGACTATTTGGGGTCGTATTTGAGAACTTTTGATATGTATGAACTTGTGAGGAGATAAGGAATTCATTGCTGTAAAATTTTTTGAATTTTAAGACGTGGGCCCGAGGGTCAGGTTTTGGTAATTTCTGGATTTATGCCCTTTATTGATTGTTTTTGCTTGGGATTTGTTACCTTGGCATATTTTGACGTCCTCGTTCTAATTTTGGATAGATTCGATGCGCGTGGAGGCCGGTTCGAGGGGCAAAGGCATCGTGAGCTAGAGATTTAGCCGGTTCGGGGTGAGTAATGATTGTAAATGATGTTTTAAGGGTTTGAAACCCCGGATTGCACATCATAGTGCTATATTGAGGTGAGGCACACGCTTGTTGACGAGTGTGGGGTCGTGCACTACTGGGGATTGTGACTTGGTCCGTCCCGATTGATGATTTTATCGCGTATTTGATTTAAAACTATTTGCTATCATCATTTATTGGGTTGAATGCCATATTTGGGCTTCGTGCCAACTATTTGAACCTTTCGAGGCTTTTATTTGATATTTCCTCACTGTTTTGACTTACTATTTGAACTCACTCATGTTAATTTCCATTGTTTTACTACTCAACCATTTTTACTCAGTTTTGAGACTTAAATTATATTTTTAATAATGTTTGGGCTGAGAAACACTGTTTTACTTTTGCCTGAGGGGCTTGTGAGGATTTTTGACTGAGTAAGGCCATATGTTGTGAGGGAACACTAATACTGATTTGAGGCCGAGGGCCTGAGATATGTATGCCACGAGGTGGTTTGATTGATATGAGGCCGAGGGCCTAGATTCAATGCCACGAGATGGCTTGCTATTGCGCTTGGGTAGTAAGGGGCCCCTCCAAGAGTCTGCACACCCCCAGTGAGCGTGGGTACTCATTGTGATGTGAGATTGAGCCCGAGGGGCTAGTATTGTTTTGAGATGTTGCTCGAGGAGCAGATTTGTTGATACTGTGCCCGAAAGGCGAACTTCTATTTTTTTACTTTACCTTAATTGCATGTTAATTACTTGTTTTACTCATTGAAAGACGATTTTACTTGACTTTACTGGTTTACTTTTTTAAAATGATTTTTCTGCTTCATTATAGAATGCCTTCTGCTTTACGTGTTTTTGTACTTTCAGTCGTCATTTATATTTATTACTCACTGAGTTGGAGTACTTATTTTACTCCCTGCACCCTGTTTGCAGATTTAGGCATAGCTGGTTCTGCCCTCGAGTGCTGATTCCTCCAGTTTCAGGAGGGCGTTCGGATATTACGAGGTAGCTGATGACATCCGCAGCCACGTGTCTCTATTCCCCTATTGCTTCTGCTCTTTTTTTTCCAGACATTTGTACTAGTTTATTGTTCTTAGCGGGATTGTATTATGACTTATAGATGCTCATGCCTAGTGACACCCCGGCTAGGGTTGTGTATGTGTAATCTTCCGCGTATTTATATTATTATCAATTATTTCGGACTTATTCTTATCATGTTTATCCTCTTCTTATATGCTTAACTATTAATAATTGAAAAATATAAAGTGTCGGCTAGTCTTGTCTTCATGAGATGTGCCATCACGACCGGGTTCGGGGTCAGGATCGTGACAGAACCATTGCCTTTGCTTGTTGTGTGTGGGTGTTCTTGCTTCTCAGTGGAAACATGTTCAATTTTTCGTTTACTTCCTTCTGCAACTTCCTTGATGGTGGTTGGGGTTTATGAGATGACCAAATTAGTTTTGTCCATGAAAGACAAAATAACTAACTTTTCTTACACTGGGTCATTGTTTCTTGTAAATAAGTTTTTTATTTGAATCTTGAAGATCTTGCCAGTCAGTAACTTTTGCGCATTCACAAGAGCCAGCAGTCCTTTCTGGAAAGACAAAATTGGTTATTTATGTGTGAGAAAAGGCTCAACTTGGAGCAGATATCTAACACCCAATTGGCTTAATTTCTCAGTCACGTCATCATCTTTAAACAATTTACTAGCACACATAAGGTTGACTGTTTCAAGGCCTGATCATTTTGCAATTTCTTCTACTACTCCACTCCATCCCAACCAATCTTCATTTTTTCTTACCCCATATATGCTTAGTTTTGCATAGAAGAATAGAGTTGTCTGTATAATTTAAGTCTTTTAACTATATGTGTTTTATTTATATTTTGTGGCTCCAAATGCAATACAAACTTTATGAGATGAACACACAAGATAACATGCATGAGTGTTTGAATTGTGTTTTGGTTTTTCAGAAGAACATTAAATTTCAAAACAATCATTTTCGAGCACAAATATTTTCTTTCTTTTTTCTCTCAAACTAATATGAAAAAACTGAAGTAGCTTTATGTCGGTTGGTATTAAAATTTTTGAGAAAATATGGATTCGTAATCAAGTATACTAATCTCGTATCGCCGTGACATATTCCGAGTAGAGGAGCATCCAGAAAGCAGTTGCAAAAATGAGCTTAACTGCATTCAAAAACAACAGCACGATGTGGCTTCACTTGCATCCCAAAATAGTAGCAAAAGATGTTTCACAAGCAAAATTTCTAACAAATGATAGTCATTCAACTTGCTTGTCTTTTCTACAAAGTTGAATCTCATATTGAATTATGAAGGAAAAGAAATTTCAAATACCTCTCAGTAGTTTTTCGGAGGGGAAATTTTCATTTCCGCCTTACATTTGTCATAGGAACCATTGACTTTGCTTGTTGTATGTGGATGCTCTTGCTTCTCTGTGGCAACATGTTCAATTGTTCGTTTACTTCCTTCTGCAACTTCCTGGATGGTGGATGGCATTTGTGAGATGATAAAAATAGTTTTGACCATGGAAGACAAAATAACTAACTTTCCTTGCACTGGGTCATTGTTTATTGTAAACAACATTTTTATTTGAATCTTGAAGATCTTGTCAGTCAGTAGCTTTTGCGCATTCACAATAGGCAGCAGTCTTTTCTGGAAAGACAAAATTAGTTATTTATGTGTGAGAGAAGGATCAACTTGGAGCAGATATTTAAAATCCAATTGACTTAATTTCTCAGTCCCGTCACCATATTTCAATAATTTACCAGCACACGTAAGGTTGATCGTTTCAAGGCCTGATCTGTTTGTAATTTCCTCTACTACTCCACTCCATCCCTACCTATTTTCAGTTTTGCTAACCCTAATGTGCTTGGTTTTGCATAGAAGAATAGAGTTGTATGTATAAATTATGTATTTTAACTATGTGTGATTTATTCATGTTTTGCGGCTCCAAATGCAATACAAATTTTATGAGTCTAATGATGAACACACGAGATAATATGCATGAGTTCTTGAATTGTGTTTTGGTATTTCAGAAGAAGATTACATTTCAAAACAATCATTTCCAAGCGCAAATGCTTTTTTTTTCTTTTCTCCCTCCAACTAATATGAAAAAAATTGCAGTAGCTTTATGCCGGTTGGCATCAAAGATTTTGAAAAAACATGGAATCATAATCAAGTATGCTAACCTCGTATCGCCGCGACATATTCCGAGTAGAGGAGCATACAGAAAGCAGTTATAAAAAGGAGCTTAACCACATTCAAAAACAACAGTAAGATGTGGCTTCACTTACATCCCAAAATAGTAGCAAAAGATGTTTCACAGGCAAAAGTTCTAACAAATGATAGTCGTTCAACTTGATTGTTTTTTCTACAAAGTTGAATCTCATATTGAATTTTGAAGGAAAATAAATTTCAAATATCTCTCAGCAGTTTTTCAGAGGGGAAATTTTTATTTCCGCCTTACATTTGTTGTAGGAATCATTGCCTTTGCTTGTTGTGTATTGGTGCTCTTGCTTCTCTGTGGCAACATGTTCAATTTTTTGTTTACTTCATTATGCAACATCCTTGATGGTGGCTGGCATTTGTGAGATGACCAAATTAGTTTTGTCCATGAAAGACAAAATAACTAACTTCCCTTGCACTGGGTCATTATTTCTTGTAAATAGTTTTTTTATTTGAATCTTAAAAATCTTGCCAGTTAGTAGCTTTTTTGTGTTCACAAAAGGCAGTAGTCCTTTCTGGAAAGACAAAATTAGTTATTTATATGTGAGAGGTACTTTCTTAAAGTTCACAGTGTACCTTGACATTACCGATATCATAAATCTCTTCCGAAGTGAGAAGCAATATTTTTTCTGCATGCTCGTCGGAAATAGTTGCTATTGTAGAACCGCTCTGGTCTGTGAGCATCACTTCAAATTGGCACCTAGTTGTAAGATAAAATTATTGATTAGTTAAATAGATGGCGAATATATAATATTAAATATAAACAGTTATGTGGAAAATTTTGTGGAAGAATGTTGTTGCATGTATACCTGGGAACCAACTGGGTAGATCGACGACAATTAGTACAGTAGAACTTTCTCTGTTAGATAGCTCGTGTGATTATTTGCAGTCTAAACAAGGCTGGATACAGAATCGTTGGTTCTCATTTTTTAATGTAACTTCAACTTGTATGCAGAATATTTGGCCCTGAAAATTACAAGGATGCCGCATATTAATTTTTTGTTATTAGATAATAAAGGTAAAAATTTGTAATAGTACATATATAAATATTTAATGTACTTACTGGATCTTGCTTTCAGATTTCTGCAATTTGTACTATATGTTTTGAGAAAGGAACAAACAAAAGAGAGCCTATTGGACTTGCGCTCTTCATTGTATGCAATAAGTATTTGCTCATATTTTTGGGCCCTTCAAGTGTGTTAACATTTCAAAGTTAGTTCTTGTATACTTTCAAGCACATATATGACCAATAATATATTGATAGAGAAATAAATCTACAATACAATGTTCTCAACGTATTTGCTTGCGGGTATGGAGGATTTATTTCGATTGTTTTACTAAATTTATTAGTCAATCCTACATGCATTTGAACATTCAGTTCTAATTTAGTCGTCTGTTATGTGGAAAACTAAAATATAATTGTGTATATACTTTTCCTATATTGAATTTATTAGTCCATTTTGCATGCATTTGAGTTTATTTAACTGACGACGACTTTGGTGTTCCAACTTTTCTAGCAATGATGATTGGGTATTCTTCTTTAAGCAGTTTGATCTCCGTCAACATGCCTGCTTGTGCTACGTGGGTATCTTGGTTATTTTATATTACATTCTCTTAATCTATAACAGAACGTTATCTCTAAGGGTACTTGTGGATTTTAAATAACAAAAAAATCAGAAATACTTAGCTCCCAAGTTCGTAGCCTTTTGGAATTCTATTTCATTCTTAAGTGAAGCTGCTCCAGTAGACATCACTTCGTCGACATCCCTGCTTAGCAGTGGAGGATGTTTTGGGTAATTAATATAAAAGACTTGTTTTGATTGGTTCACTTTATAGTACCGAGTATAGGAGCATCACGAAAGCAGTTACAAAAATGTGCTTAACCGCATTTAAAAACAACAGCAAGATGTGGCTTTACTTGCATCCCAAAATAGTAGCAAAAGATGTTTCAATGGCAAAATTTCCAACAAATGATAGTCGTTCAACATGCTTGTCTTTTCTACAAAGTTGAATCTCATATTGAATTTTGAAGGAACAAAAATTTCAAATACCTCTCATCCCTCAAGCTTGAGTGCCCTCGAACTGATCGGTACCCGAATACTTAAGAAATAGGGAAACTGATGAACAAGAAGATAAGCTAGATAGAAAGTGTTGTATTATTTTGATATGCGTGAATGTAAGGTGATTACAAAATGATTAGAACCTTCTTTATATGTTACGACCCAAAATCCAATAAGAGTTGTGGTGACGCCGGGCACTGCTATTAGGCAAGCCAACCAAATTACTTGATGAAGTTCGCATTTTAACAACCTTGAAAACTAAGATTTTCCTTCAATTTTATAAACAAAAAGTTAACCGCATCAATTCAAACTAAATGATAAGCAATTAATACAAATATTTTAAAACATCCCAGAACCCGGTGTCACAAGTGCATGATCATTTACTAAGAAGGGAATAAAATACAAAAACTGTCCGGAACATAATATTTGATAGAAAATAAATACAGATAACTAAAAGAGACTCTGCTGGCTCCGGGTCGCCTCGAGAAGTGCAGCTCACCTAACTCTCACTTACATATACCTATTCAACAAAAATGCACAGAAGTGCAGTATGAGTACAAAAATAACGTGTAATAATGAGTATCCGTCTAATCTCGAAGAAGTAGAGACGAGATGGTCGACTTCGACACTTACTAGTGGTCCAATAATGATGTCAATAATACATTAAATCGTGAATTTCTATAAATATTATTTTAATCCAATAGAAGGAAACAAGTAAACAATTATTTCTTTTATAGGAAATTTCGAAAATTCCTTTTCATTATTATCCAAATATTCTCAAGCCATGAAGAGAAAATAACAACTTTAATAAGTTCAAGGCAGCAATAAAAGCATGCGCAAATCATGCCGAGGCGTACGGCCCGCTCCAACCAAAAACAAATTGTGCACTGCCGAGGGTTCGAATGACGTGAACCATAGATGCATCTATTTATTCTGCCGAGGCGTTCGGCCCTCTCCAAAAAATAAACACACAGACACTAAATCAAGTAGTCCACACGGAGTAATAGTCTAATGAAAACAAATTCTCTTTTAACCATTTATGAAAACAAGAAGTTTTATCTGTTTAGAAATTCATTTACTAATTCGATGTGATTTAAGCAATTCAAGCTATCAATAAGTTTACAGATAATCCACGTACATCATGCTTTTTGGTCCTAGACTACCCGGACAATAGCATAATAGTAGCTACGCACGGACTCTCGTCACCTCGTGCATACGTAGCCCCCACAAATAGGAGCACATAACCAATTAACTCACTTATGGGGACAATTCCCTCTTACAAGGTTAGAAAGGAGACTGACCTTGCTCTGAAGTTCTATAACCGGCATTCCACGCCCTTTCGAAGACTCAAATTGATGCAAAAATGCTCCAAAATTAGCCAATAATTATATAAATGCATTAATATATGTTCAATTACTCATTATAGTCCAGTTTACAACAATTCCTAATCCCGAACGAAAAGTAGACAAAATTGCCCACCAGCCCACGTGCGCAGATTCCAAAATTTTCCGCAGATAAAGTTTACCCATGACCTTACGAACTCAAATATATAATTTATTCTCAATTCCATGCCCAAAATCGTTGTCAAAATCCAAAAATCTCAATTTCTAGGCTTTTCTATAAAACCCTAAATTTTCCTTTAGATTCCCATGAATTTTGATGTTAAATCTAAGGTATAATAACAAAATATAATTGAAAATTAGTTAGAGGAACTTACCCAATGATTTGATACAAAAATCTCCTCTTAAAATCGCCCACTCTCGGTCCTAGAGTTCAAAATATGATAAGATGAAGCAAAAACTCGAGTTACACAGCTAAAATCAAGCTGCAGATGTCGCATTTGCGATCCAGGGTTCGCAATTTCGCATATGCGAACCCTCGCAAAAGCGAAGAAAGCCTTCACAATTACGAACAAAGAAGGGCTGGAAAGGGTCGCATTTGCGAGAAAAAGTTCGCAATTGCGAACTGGGCATCACAATTGCAATGGATATGTTCGCAATTGCGACCATACCAGAAGCAGTAGTTTTCCCCGACAGAAAAATGAGCATAACCTCTTCATACGATGTCCAAATTCGATGATTCTTTTTGCTATAGCTCCGTAATTACGATACAGATCTAATGGTTCAATAAAACTGAATTTGGATCTCATTTGCTTAATATGGTACCCCTTTATTCCCAAAGAAAACAACGTTGAAACATCAAATAAGAGCGCAATACAATCTGAAACACACCCGAGGCCTCCGGGACCCCGTCCAATCACACACCTCAGTCCCATAGCATAACATGGACCTGCTTGAAGCCTCAAATCACGTCAAACAATGCTAAAACCATAAATCGCACTCCGATTCAAGCTTAATAAACTTTATAATTTCAATCATCTATTTTCGATGTTTAATCCGATCAAATCACGTCCGATTGACCTTAAATTTTGCACACAAGTCATATTCGTCATTACGGACCTACTCCAACTTCCGGAATCGGAATCTAACCCGATATCAAAAAGTCGACTCTCGGTCAAACTTCCTAAAAACCTTCAAATTCTATTGCCAAATGATTCCAAAATAACCTATGGACCTCTGAATTCACTTCCGATCGTGCTCCCAGCTCCAGAATCACCATACGGAGCTATTCAGAGACTCGGAATCCCAAATGGACTTCTATAACACAGAAACGCTCTTGAAGCCACACTTATGAAATTTCATCTAAAATATTAACTTCCACAATAGGCGTCAAAATGCACTCGGGTAATCCAAAACCCAAACCGGACATATGCCCATGTCTAAAATCATCATACGAACCTGATGGAACCTTCAGATCCTGATTTCGAGACCGTTTACTCAAAAATCAAATCCAAGTTAATTCATTTCACTTAAGCTTCCGAAATGAGAATTCTCTTCCCAAACCAACTCTGAATTTCCCGAAATCCAAATTCCGACCAAGCGTACAAGTCATAACACCTGAGATGAAGCTAATCGCGGCCTCAGGCTGCTGAACGACATGCTAGGGCTCAAAACGACCGGTCAGGTCATTACATTCTCTCCCACTTAAACATACATTCGTCCTCGAACGTGCTGAGAACTACACTGAAGTAGTTTGAAATCACTATTTAACACCTCATGCACCTTCCCGTGCTACCACAACTCAGTTGAGCTCATTAGCTCGATCAATTCTGAAGATATTTCCTTTTATTCAAGTAGATAAGACTTATAGCCTAATTCCAACATCCGAAATTCTATGCCAGACCTGTTTCCAACATACGTTCAACGTATCAATAACTACACACAACCCCAAAACATGATTGCATACCTTAGCTGAATTCACAACTTGAACTACTTTACTCACAGTACTATAATAACATTCTCTGATCAATTTAATCGAAATTCCACGAATCTTATGCTCCCATTGCACCACATAACATACATAGGTCTTGGTCTAACTCTTACAATACCGACATGATGGATGAGATATGTAGAAATCCATAACCGAATGCCGGATCAACAAATCATTGGGTCTATACTCCTATCAAGAACTATCACCTCATTTTGAACCAACAATGTTCTTTGCTCCATAATATACTTCATATAATCAGATTGCACTGATGTCGAATTCAATGATCTCGTCTCACCCAGTACGAATTACTCAGGCGATAAGCCAAACCCGACATAATCAAAAGACTCATATGATGCCACAATGTGCCAATAGGCTACTAATTCGATACAAAAGGAAAACGAAATCTGCATAGGAAATCCAATTACCCCGCTCGCGAATCATACATGCGATACGGGCAATATACTAAACAGACACCCCGCTCGCGAATCATACATGCGATGTGGGCTCACAGCTAATACAAGCTTCCCTCAGAAAATAGGAAACAAAACACATAAAGATAGATATAGGGAACTATGCTCAACATCACACTGTTGCGGTGTGCAACCCGATCCACACATAGAACTCATATAAGGAGATATACATCGAACTAAATTGCTCATCACAGCAAGATACCGAATATCGGTCACAAGCACGCTAGGTGCATAATACTATCCCTGGGCGATATATAGGGCCATAAGCTACAACTCAAGCACGACTAAGGTGCGATATACAATCTGATTCTCAAGATCCATTTTTCTCGTATAACATCATTTCTACGCGGATCCTCAACACATAAGCAATTTCTCAAGCCGTCTCAAAACTTACACGGGGCAATATATCACTACACGAAATATCTGACAACGAAATAGTACCCTGACTACTCCTCCATAAGGAGCGCATTACTGAAATGAACATGTTTGGCATGATATAGAGCCCATATTCACTTTTGAATTTATCCATCGACCTCAAGCAAATTTCGATCGAACTGAACTAGGCTGATTACCTCTCAAAGGTCGATAATAACTCCTCTTCCGCTCATAACACATAAGAACATCCATCACAGTCGGAGAAATCATCCGCATTCCACAACTCAATAGACTGAGTGCCCTCCAGGCATATATTCTCAAATCAACAGTATTAACACAACCTTCATACTTGGTTTAAGTCTTTAATCAATCAATTGACTACCCGCCACACTTATACAATCTTCCTGTGGGACACACTCCCACAACCTACATAACCAATAACTAGGTCGTACCCCCAAACCACCGGCCGCACTAATGCCGAAAAGTCATCAAGAATCATTAATCAGGATGCAAAGCCTTTTTTTTCACAAAACACCGATCTCAGGTGACACTGAAGACAATACCAGCTTACTTTAAACCTCGAATCTACTTTCCTGCTCGTCCGAGATTGTGACATCCTTGTCATCACCGAACTGTTCCCTTGCTCTTCACTTCAAATCCCATACCACTCACTACACCCAACATGCCCATATACGATAGAACACAAATTTCATCAAAACCCCAAAACCACTAATAGATTAATACTTCGTCATATAAAACTTTTCACTTAACTCACTTCAGGAGAACCATAGCCACCCACAGGTGTACTCTCATAACCATAGAATATGCATATATCTAAGCAGTGGTCTAGGTCACCATACCCCTTTCGGGTTCCGCCTACACATAACAGGCCATAACAGTATAATACGTTCTGAATAACACCAATTACGGCGACCGACATGTCTCACCCGTACCGTCCAAATCACTTGCATAACTTAATCATACTAAGGGAACTAGTCACTGCCATCATCATTCCAATTCAATCATGGCTAACCAATCTGCTTCTTCTAATTTAACCTCATATGCCTTGGGAATAATCATTCCATTCCACACATAGCGAACTCAATCTGCAAGTGACCCTGAATCACGACACCATGCTTCTTCAAATGGCACAAACCACTTCATACTTCCCAAATGCTACACTGCAAGTCAAGACATCATAGAATATTCTGTGCCTCTTCCCATGAGCTGCTACGAAGCTCGATCCTTAACCGTACCTATAGGCTTGCAATCATTAGGCACTACACTTTACCCTTTTTGAACCCACTAGGACCATTTGAAAGCCACCCGCTCTGACTTGGCTCCGAATATAATGAACTCAATGAATCTTCTATCATATGAATACCCTCTTAGCGAAGAACCCGGCCGAATCACTTCCCTTAGAACCCGCATCTATACAAAGCACAATCCTGAATCCTTTCCAAATCTGAACAAGAGCAACAAGGCCAACCATAGCACACCTTTCACAATCCCTTTGCTCAAATTACCACCTAAGATTTTTTTACGTGGCTGATATAACCCTTCAACATGCTAATAACCAGAAACTTCACGAGTAGTTAACCATGCAACCCAATCATACGCAGTGGGGCTCTCCCACTTAGCTCAAAGCCACTATTACACAACTCTGGAGTTCACTAGGATTCTTAATCTCTTATTGACATAACCTTGTGCAATCAACCGCCAATATTCTCGATATCTTACTATAGAAACCCCGTTTTTATACTGTGAATCATTAACAACATTCGCACGACCGATCCCTTTGCTGTATAACCAATAGAATTTTTCGCAGAAGCCTCGACAACCACGCGACCGCTAACCTACTCACAGGAATAACATACCTTTAGAAATCACTCCCCGATATCTTCCAGTGCTGCTACACGAGGTACAATCACTACGACATCAATAATCCATCCTGAGTCCGATCTCACTCTCTAGCTGCATAAGTCCATTCACCCCTCATGGACATAAATTAAATGTGCGGAAACATTTTCCAATTCAAAGTTATATTGCATCCTTCTTCATTCAAGCAGCTCCTTCCCGTTATATCAAATCTCCTGCCGCATAATAGCCCATCCTTCAAATTAATTTGTAGCCCCCAACCACTAATTTCTAAAATTCCCAAATCATTCCTAACTCTCCTTAAGGTATGTGGTCATCCCACTGCAAAGCTCATATGCAACTCCTCCGCTCTCCCACTTTGGCAGAACTCATCCCCTTAATCGACTACTCGACCCTTGGCCTCTTATACTCGGCCTCATAAAAATTTTAGCCACTGCCTGACACTTCCCACACGTCTTTCCTCATCCTTTGCTACTTAGCTGCTTCCTTAAATAAAATCTATCTTCGTGGCACTTAAACCCACAATTGTTCCTAGCTTTAAAACTTTCCGAAGGTCATCTCTCTTGAACCGTCAACATTAGAAGTACTGATTCAATCCTAAACCACTGTACCATGCGATATCTGATAGTTGTTTCTCTAATACTATTTCACAATATCTTGCCCCAAAGGTGAATTGTAGAAGATCATAACACCAACAAACTTAGTACGTTCAATTAGGACAACAACACCCCATCATAGATGAAAGCTCCACCACGCTTGCAAATACCAAGTCTCATTCCTTCCACCAGCCCACATTTGACCATCCTTAGTCTAATTATCTTTCCCCTATCGGGAATAAAATAATAAATCCCTTGATTATGCACTGAGTAAACCTCCCTTCAAGCCATTCACTGCCACAACACATAGGCAAACATCCTACTATCATATCACTACTGCGGAACAATCATTCATAAGTATCATGGCAACATGTGCCTAGCCTCAGAGCTCTCAGAAGTACCACTACTGGGCTAAAATAATAAAATATCCTTCTACCAAGCGACGATAATAATTCGATCAGCTATACCGGGAGAAACATCCCGTAACACATCTGTAGTACTATTGCGATTCTTCAATTCTCGATTTATAGCAAGCGGTTCGCTTCGCGTAAGATTAAGTAGAAAGGAAACAAGGGATAAGTGTCGAGGAATCAAATCGCACGGTAAGGAATCAAGAAGGGAAGTACTCCTAAAAGTCATGCAGCTTCCCGAGGATAAGTACAGACGTCTCCGTACTGATCTGCGAGACTCTACTAGACTTGCTCATGACTCGTGAGACCCTAGGAACCTAGTACTCTGGTACCATGTTGTCACGACCCGAAACCACTAACGGTCGTGGTGGCGCCGGACACTGCTGTCAGGCAAGCCAACCAAATAACTTGATGAAGTTCTCATTTTAACAACCTTGAAAACTAAGATTTTCCTTCAATTTTATAAATGAAAAGATAATCGCTTCAATTCAAACTAAATGATAAGTAATTAATACAAATATTTCAAAACCATCCCAGAACCCGGTGTCACAAGTACATGAGCATTTACTAAGAAGGGAATAAAATACAACAACTGTCAGGAACACAATATTGGACAGAAAATAACGGGTCGCCTCGAGAAGTGCAGCTCACCTAAGTCTCTGTATCAACCATGCTACTACGTCCAGTAGGCCACTAGAGTTACATATACTTGTGCGACAAAAATGCACAGAAGTGTAGTATGAGTACAAAAACAACATGTACTCAATCAGTATCCCGTCTAATCTCAAAGAAGTAGAGACGAGATGGTCGACTTCGACACTTACTAGTGGTCTAATAATGATTTCAATAATACATTAAATCATAGATATCTATAAACATTATTATAATCCAATAGAAGGAAACAAGTAAACAATATTTCTTTTATAGGAAATTTCCAAGATTCCTTTTCGTTATTATCCAAATATTGTCAAGCCATGAAGAGGTAATAACAACTTTAATAAGTTCAAGGCAACAATACAAGCATGCACAAATCATGCCGAGATGTACGGCCTGCTCCAACCGAAAATAAAATATGCACTGCCGAGGGTCGAACGGCCCGAACCTGTGACGACCCAAAGGGTCATCACCTATTTTTCTCATCTGTTCCGTGCTTCTGAGGCCTTGAAAACCTCATTTTCTATTGCTTCAATTTGCGTGCGCAGTCCGGGCGCATAGCCATAAAATTTCTGTGTTGAAATATGTGAATTATGTGAAAAATTTGAAGAATTTTGATATTAATATGATTATAGTTGACTTTGGTCAACATTTTTGGTAAACGGATCCGGATCGGAGATTGGACGGTCCCGAAAGGTCCGTATAAAAATATGGGACTCGGGCATGTGCCCGAAGTCGAAATCCGAGGTCTAGAACCTGAGTAAAAGAATTTTTCTATTAAATTATTTTTCTGAAATTATTAAGGAAAATGAGAATGAAAATTGATTAAAAGACTATGGTATCGGGCTCGTATTTTGGTTCCGACGCCCGGTACAAGTCTTATATATTGTTTAAGCGCTTCCTGTAAAGTTTGGTTGAAAACGGACGTCGTTTGACATGTTTCGGACCTAAAAAGCTAAAGTTAAGGTTTATGAACTTTGAAATGAAAAGTGATGATCTTGGGGTTTAATTCGTGGAATTTGATGTTATTTTAGCGATTTGATCGCTCGAGCAAGTTCGTATGATGTTTTTGAGT